>JBAMCF010000038.1:0-36023 GCA_037075285.1 Drosophila lutescens | reverse complement strand
ATTATTAATGATTGACCAATAGCATTGACCCAAGTTGGTCGAAAAAAATAGAGCAACCAAATCGGTACGCGAATTCTTAAGAGTCAATTGGATTTTTAATTGACACCATCAACCTGTATTAAATTTTACACAAGTACAACAGATTTATATACATTTAAGACGCAATGCCTGGCTCGTTTAGGATATTTGTATAGGATAATGATTTGAATAGGGTAATAGCCATAGCTTCATATTATCCGAACTGGTCGATGAAGCAGTTAGTCCTTCAACTAGAGCCGCTCTTTGCATATCGTTCATATCTCCTTACGTTGGTAACAAGAAAAGAGATAAAAAGCTTTTTTCCAGGACCACATTGTGTCATTTTGGCAACCAGATGTACACTTTATAAAGTCTTTCCATAACTCAATTCTTGTCGTAATTTCTACTGCATTTCTCTTTTGCTCCTTTAATTTGTATTTTCGCCCCCTGACGTATTTGGTCCCTTTTCTATCAAGTTCATTGATCATTTGTGCAGAGGCTATTAGTTGTTATAAAAGCATATTTATTATTATTTATATATTAATATTTTTCCTAGCGCGACAAGTGATTATATATTTATTGCGCTAGACACAATGAATGGCATACAAAATTTAACTTTTAGCTTACTGTTAACCGTATACATTTTTACTAGATTTTATTATATATTATTATATTATTATTATTTAAAAATATTCTGTTTTGTTTTTATATATACATATTTATTTATAGTTTTTGTAGTGTGTCATTTGAGGTATTTCAAGTTGGAACCGACTAGGAAAAGATAGAAATCGAGGCAAGGGAGTTATCGATAGCGTAGGCAGGGTAGCCCCAGAACGTAGTGGCGCCCCATTTTGTTGGTCGTTGGGCGATCTAGCTTTTAAATGAATCCCGGTTCGCTCTGGGGATTCTCTTAACTGGGTTTGGATCGTCAATGACCCATTTGAGAGCATCAATTTAGAAAATGGCGAGGCAAGAAATGTAGGCCAAGCTACCGTCAGTAGCTGCCATATTGCGGATCCGAGTGATCCATTTTTAACCGCGCTCGCGTTATAAATTTAGAAAGTGAGTTAGTGCTTAAGCACTAATTAAAACTTTTTTATTTTACGAGTGTATATGTTCTTAGCTTATCCGGAGACCCGTCAAAAGGCCCCGGCAACGATTTTTGTGGAGGACAGGAGTTTTGGCCATATCCTTGTAGGAGATAACCTCTACGCCTTCGGCTTACATGAAAGCCATGATGTGGTGATACCACTGGGCCGTGCGATCCGTATAAGGAACCCTGGAACCGTTCACCTCACTTA
The DNA here is from genome assembly GCA_037075285.1 of Drosophila lutescens. Lineage (NCBI taxonomy): Eukaryota > Metazoa > Arthropoda > Insecta > Diptera > Drosophilidae > Drosophila > Drosophila lutescens. The sequence goes on along the minus strand of JBAMCF010000038.1, from coordinate 34,704 downwards.
CCTGGACGCCACCGACGACGTACCACATTCCGTGCGTCCCACATGATTGGTTGTCGTCTGGTCGGCAGCTCACTACGTTGAGAGCCAGGTCATTTCATAATCCCACACCGTTCCTCGTGGTGTTCCAAGCGTTTACGGCCGTTGGCCTCCGACGGCCTCGTTCTCGGCTGGGGGATAATATCGCCCTGTGCCTCGCCCCGAAGTGGCTGAAATTCATAATGGTTAATTACATATGTACATCGCTGTTATTTATTTTGCATACTTTCCTTGTTACCTTGTAAATTTATCCGGATTTAGACCCGAGAGCCGTGGTTTGTCCCCGTCGTTGCCTGTAAGAGAGGCCGCGAGTTTAGTTTTCGGCGGGGGAAGTTTACAGCGCGATTTGCCACCGGCTTGGCTGTCCCTTCTTTTCCCCGGGAGCTCCTCGGGATTAGGTGACCCGACCCACGAATTGTGTATGTCCTTATTGTGCGCCTCGTCTCAGTGTGAGCTCCACCAATACATGAGTGGTGGAGCATATATCCACGGCGCCTGTAGTCTTTTGCCTGTTGGGACGACGGCGTCTCACAATTTTCACCCTTTTCCGTTCCTCTCAGCCTCCACGACCGGTGACTTGCAGGGCAACGAGAAGTGCGGGTGGCATCTTGGCCCAGAAAGGAGAGGATTTGCATCCGCAGATAGCGAAAACTGTAATTAAATCTATGATGATAAACTGTGATAAATTAGGTAGGGTTTAGTTTGTTATTTATTATTGTTTTGGTTTCGTGGGTGTGTTTGATTTTTCATCTCGGTTTTAAACCCGTGATGGACACGCGCTGCACGATCACCTCGACCTGAGAATCAAAACATACGCGCGAAAACAAAGCATACAGGACTCAACGAGCAGTCGATGACCTTAACTGGCGACTATCAACGTAAATGGTTGATAGCCAGTCCAGTTGACGAGCGGCGTGTCAGGACATATGACGGAAAATTATGCGCAGGAAAGTTTTTGGCACGGAGTCCACCGGCTGGTGACCGGTTCCATCTCCCCTGATTCAAACCTGAAAAGAAAGAAAGAAGAGAAAGAATTATTAGGGGTAGAATATAGGAGAAGGAGGTTACATATTTATTTACTTATTGAGATATTTCTTATTTATGTATTGTTGATTATATATTCAATTATTTATTAGTTCATATTTATTTATTTATATTAATATTTATTTCCACACATATTTATTTATTTATTACAATTTTTTTCAATACATATTTATTTATATTATTATACCCGTTACTCGTAGAGTAAAAGGGTATATTGTATTCGTGCAAAAGTATGTAACAGCTAGAAGGAAGCGTTTCCGACCCTATAAAGTATATATTCTTGATCAGGGTCACTAGCCGAGTCGATATAGCCATGTCCGTCTGTCCGTCTGTCTGTCTGTCCGTATGAACGCTGAGTTCTCGCAAACTACAAAAGCTAGAAGGTTGAAACTTCCTACACATATTCTTGGGCTTCCTACTCAGCGCAAGTTTAATTCAAAAAGCTGCCACGCCCCTCTAACGCCCCCAATCGCCCACTAACGATTTTAAAATGTGTCTGGCGCCCACACCTTTAAAGATTTCCGAGAAGTATAAATGCAATTTTGTTGTGTATATTTATTCTTATCGAAATGTGAAAAATTTCAAGTCGGACCATTCATTAAAAGGTTATTCGCAATCAAAAAAATGTTATATATCCATCTCCCTCGCACTCCCTTTAGCTGAGTGACGGGTATAAGATAGTCGGGACACAAACCCGACTATAGCGTTCTCTCTTGTTATTCGTTACATCTCGTGCTAGTTATATAAATTATTACTTGGTTATTTATTTAGTATTGTTTTGGTCGTAGGCATTTTGGCGTGTTTAGATTTGGGTTTTTAGGTGTTAGGGTGTGTTCTTGGTAAAACATGCCAAAAGGTAGGGAATAAGCACGGGTATGGGCTTCGGTCGGCGGATCCTTTAGCCGGGGATGACAAGGACGCTGCCGGAGGTGGACCACCGCGTGTCTCCATGGGGTTGCCGAGGACTCCGCAAGGCCGTCTGCGAGAGACGCGAGGACAGGAGGTTCGAATGGACCAGGAACCTCCCCCAGGTGGACTTCGGAGGGATTGGCTCGGCGGCGGACGAACTGCTGCAGAGGGAAGAAGACCGCGAGGACAGGTCCGCGCACAAGTCGTGTATTCAGCTGCCCAGTCGGCCGCTAACGTCGCTCTGTCCCAGGCAGCGGAGACTCACCGCAGGTCCCAGAGATCCCGGCATCAGCCAGACCGCGGATCCGCGAGGAGCGTGTTCCCAAGGACCATCGGTCGGCAACTGCCGGCAATCAGAGGCATCCGCCGCTAGCCGTTCCACAAGCCGCCTAGAAGGACGTGAGATTCCCCTAGCTTCGACAGCAGCAGTCCGGGATTCGTTCGGTGGCAAAACACCGCCGGCTTACAGAGTCGGCATATCGAGGATCGCCCGAGAGGAAACGCGACTGTATGCCAACGTGGGACAGGAGCATGGCAACCAGAAGGTCCGGATAGATCGGTGGGAGCGTATCCTTCGACGTAGAGGGCGACCGCAACTCAGTGGAGGACTTCGTGTTCCGAGTGGAGTTCCTGCAGAGGCATTACCAATGCTCGTGGGCGGAGGTGCTCAGACACTTTTCCACGTGCTACTCAAGGGACGAGCCCGAGTGGTACTAGGTAGACGTGCGTCACAGCCGGGTGGATCGGTGGTCGCAGTTGCGTACTTCGCTCATGGACCGGTTCCGAGGACGCCAAACCGAGCATGAGAGGATGCACGATCTCCTGCAGCGGGAGCAGCAGCCCGGAGAGGGTGCCGAGGATTACGTCCACGTAATGCAGCAGTTGGCCTCTCGCCCTCTGTCCGAGCGACAGTTGGTAAAAATCGTGAAAAAGAGGTTGAGAGAAGGCATCGCCAGGTTCGTCTATGCCGTGGACCTACTCACGGTGGACGAGCTGTGGGACGAGTGCATCGAGGTCGAACGAACTTCGGACGACGTGGACGCGCCACGTACGGGCAACAATCGCGTTTTCCGGAAGAGACGAGCGAAAAGGCGGGAAGTAGTTGCCGCCGTGACGCGCAGTGGAACGGGAGACCCTCGACCATTCGCTGAAGTCCGGATCCTGACCCAACAGCTGACAGGATTGTTGGACATGGTAGCGAGTGTCAGACTGTTAGGAAAAGGTGGAAGAGAGCTATTGGAGGTGTTGAAAGTGCCAGTCCAGAAATATCTATCCGTGATCCGAACGGCTTCTGGAGGGATCGGTCGATTATAGGACGCGTCGAACTACCTGTGGAGTATAGAGGACAGACAAAGCGGATACTGTTCTATGTATGCCCTTACCTGGAACAGGAGGCCTATTTTCCTGGACCTTATCCGAGGCCGACGCACGACAGCTCGCGGAGATACAAGAGGTGTTTCTCACGTTCGAGAAGGATGGTCTGGGAACGATCGAAATCCTGAAAACGCACACGATCGAGCTGATTGAGGGAGCCAAGGTCTTCAAGGATCGACAGTATCCCATGTCGCCCGCGAAGCAAAAGATAGTCGAAGAAGAGGTGGATAAGATGCTAGCACTCGGGGTCATCGAGAAGAGCAAGAGCCCGTGGAGCAACCGGACGACGGTAGTGTCGGAAACCTGGAAGGTTAGGTTCTGCTTAGACGCACGCAAGTTAAATGATCTGACCATCAAAGACGCTTACCCGCTGCTAGTTTCGAAGGGCATCCTGTCCAAAATCGATCAGACTTTTTACATTTCCAGCGTAGATTTGAAGTTCGCATTCTGGCAGATCGAGTTGGACCCGAAAACGAAAGCTGACGGCCTTTACGGTTCCTGGTCGACCTCTCAACCAGTTCCGGGTGATGCCCTTCGGACTCTGCAACACGGCGCGGTGAGACTCATGGACCGAGTGATCCCAGGAGGAAGGAGGTGAGAGCGTTTCTTGGGACTACTGGATGGTACCGCCGGATCATAAAGAACTTCGCCCCGCACTCCGAATCGCTGAAGAAAACTGGAAACTCTAAGTTTTCGTGAGTCCAGAGGCCCAGCTAGCCGTAAAGTTCTTGAAGATGGCGTTAACGACTGCACCAGTCCTGGTGCATGCGGACTTCAAGAGGCGCTTCTTCGTTCAGTGCTATGCGTCAGAAGTCGAGTCGGGGGCGGTGCTTTTCCAGCAAGGGCGACGACGGACAAGAGCAGCCGATTGCCTTATTCTCGGCCAAGATGAATAAGCATCAGGTTAACTACACCGTAACCGAAGAGTGTCTCGCAGCGCTCATGGCCATTCGCAAGTTTAGGCCGTACGTCGAAGGGATGCCATTTACCTGCATCACCGATCATGCCAGCTTGAAGTGGCTCATGTCCATGAAGGATCTGTCGGGACGGTTGGCGAGGTGGTCACTGCAGCTTCAAAGTTCCACTTCAACATCGAGCTCAAGAAAGGAAGCGAGAACGTCGTGGCGGAGCACACTTTCGCGGTGTGTGGAGGAGCTAGAGGTGAATCCGACGGAGTTGTTGGGTTTCGAAACCACCGAGTTCGCTGGAGAAGATTACCTTGAATTAGTGAAGGATGTGGAGAGTAATTTGGAGCACTTACCGGACCAAGAAGATCGAGGATGGTCTCATCTTCAGAGAGTTTCTCCAGCGAATCTGGACGATGAGATGGAAGGTTCCGGTGGAAACTGTGGATCCCACAGAGTCTGACCCACAGCATAATCGAATGGGAAAGACTCTGGAAATCCTCCGACGGCAGTTCTACTGGCATGGTTCTCCAAGTCCGCAGGAACTTGTAGGTGGATGTGATGTCTGCAAGGAGTCAGAAGGCGCCCAATTTCCGGATGCAGGTCGGTATTGGAGAAAGAGTCCAGACGGAACAGCCATTCCAGAAGCTGTATATCGATTTCTTGGGGAAATATCCGAGGTCCAAGAAGGTCATGCCTTGATTTTCATCGTGGTGGACCATTTCTCGTGTTCCTGAAGGCATGAAGGAAGCTACCGCCTCGAATGTCGTCGAGTTCCTCATCCACGAGGTATTTTACAAATTTTGCGTCCAAGAGACAGTACACGGACAATGGTCGGCAATTCACGTCAAAGATCTTCCAAGAAGCGATGGAGAGCTTCGGGATATCGCACCTAAAGACTCCAAGTGTACTCACCACAGAAAAACGCAGCAAAACGAGTAAATCAGAAGCGTGTTGGCGGCAATCCGGAGCTTTTTAGATGGTGATCATCGAGACTGGGACGTGTACCTTCCGGAGATTGAGGTAGCGCTCCGCAACGCGATTCACTCGGCGACAGGAGAAGCGCCGTTCTTCACGTATTCGGACATCACATGTTTCACAAGACGGAGCCAACTATAGGTTGGCGAGGGAAGCTAAAGTCCTTGTGTGACCACGAGATGGCAGGAATGAAGACGGTGAATAAACTCCGAGTGATCCAGGAAAAGGTCCGAAAAGAATCTGGAACAGCGTACGACCGAAGCCGCCAGCGGTATGACCAACGGGCTCGAAACTTCTTGGCCAAGCCAGGGCAGGAGGTGTATCGTCGCAACTTCGTCCTCAGTGACTTTGGCAAGTTGTTCAACGCCAAGTTCGCAAGGAAATTCCTTAAGGCTCGAGTGGTTAAAGCCGTCGGCAACAATGCCTACGAACTGGAAGACCTGCAAGGACGCCACCTCGGAGTTTATCGCCAAGGATATCCGGGTATGATCTGGGAAAAGAAACAAAGTAAACAAGAGAAAATTATGTTGATGTCAGCATACTTCCCGGCAAGCGTGGGCCCCGCGTTGGGCACCGTATGGAACTGCAAATGGCATAGTCGTCCAGGTTCCACCAGGAAAGGATCCCAATGCTCCCAATGATTTCGTCGAGTGGCTTCAAATCCGGTAGCGTCTCTCAAAATCCTTGGGTGGTGTTGCATTTCAAGATGGAACCGGCTAGGAAAAGATAGAAATCGAGGCAAGGGGTATCGATAGCGTAGGCAGAGGTAGCCCCAGAACGTAGTGGCGCCCCATTTTGTTGGTCGTTGGGCGATCTAGCTTTTAAATGAATCCCGGTTCGCTCTAGGATTCTCTCTTAACTGGGTTTGGATCGTCCAATGACCCACATTTGAGAGCATCAATTTAGAAAATGGCGAGGCAAGAAATGTAGGCCAAACTGCAAGTCCCAGTAGCTGCCATATTGCGGATCCGAGTGATCCATTTTTAACCGCGCTCGCGTAATAAATTTTAAGAAAGTGAGTTAGTGCTCAAGCGGTAAAACTTTTATTTTACGAGTGTATGTGTTCTTAGCTTATCCGGAGACCCGTCAAAAGGCCCCGGCAACGATTTTGTGGAGGACAGGAGTTTCGGCCATAACCTTGTAGGAGATAACATCTACGCCTTCGGCTTACATGGAAGCCATGATGTGGTGATACCACTGGAGCCGTGCGATCCGTATAAGAGACCCTGGAACCGTTCACCTCACTTACCTGGAGAGCCACGCCATTTCGTATTCCCACACCGTTCCTCGTGGTGTCCCAAGCGTTTACGGCCTCGTTCTTTCCTTTACTTTCCCTTGTTACCTTGTAAATTTTTTCGGATTTAGACCCGAAAGCTGTGGTTTGTCCCCGTTGTTACTTGCAAGAGGTTTACTTACCTTGACCTGTCCCGACTTTAGCCAAGAATTGTAGGACTGATATTGGACGAAAATCTTTGTTCGCTTTCGGAATTGGGATGATTCGGGAATCCTTCCATTGATCAGGGAAATGTGATAGTGAACGTGTATTTATTATGAACGTTATGTGGGGTAAAATGGAAATAAATTTTATAAATTTCGGGTCTATTCTATCAAGTCCGACAGCATTCGATTGAATGTTTAAAACAGATTACGGGACATCACATTCATTAACACAGGAAAAACTAAATCTACTATCACAGGATATATCACAGTAATCATTATATTCAGTACCTTCAGACAAGTCAGTATAGGAAACCTCAGGTACTTCACATTGCCGATATCAGTTTGTTGACATTTTTCCTCGCAGTTTTAAATTGATTGTAAAAAGTTACTAGTTTTATACCGTTTCCATTTTTCTCATGGTCCTCCCATCTCTCTGCCTAATTGCTATCAAACAAAAACACCTCGCAACGAGGTAAAAAACTAGTGACGATCGCACCTTCAGCATACAAAAATTCTGATATCAACATTTGTGACGAAAATTATTACACTCGTCATTAAATACACTTTCTAACATTTTCTAATTCGGATATGACCCCTCATTCGAAGGGTATTTTCAATAGGAAAAGAACTAAAAGAGCTCCAAAATTCGAAATTTTCACTTTTTTACTTTCTCTGCTCTCTCTCTCCCAAGCCAATCGAGTCTTGGTGGCAATCCTGTTAGTTTTTGCAATAGCTTTCGATTGGTGTATCAATCATTATGATCGGACCATCACAGCAGATTTTCAATTCTGCGGCTATATATAGTAGTCGAATTCGCATCTCCTGGTGCGCTTCGTCACTACACGGACTGCCGTCCATAGTGATAAAAATTTGTCGGTTAAACAATTCGTGCTTAAATCGTTTAGGTGTTATATTTGGTTGGCAAGAAAGTCGTGTCGTTTTTTTCAATTTTTTCAAAGATGATTTATTTATATCAGGACTTATAATTAATCAATTATGTATTGGCCGTTTTGTTGACCACTAATGACCATCTCTCGGGCAGGTGCATAATTCCGCGCTCGAAGAACTTTTTGTCTTTTCCAGCAAGCAAACAAGTGTTTTCGACAGCCTCATCTGAATCAAAGTTTTTACCATTCAAAAGTTTTGAAGAGAACGAAACAAATGGTAATCTGATGGTGCTAAGTCGGATTATTAGGTGGATGTGGTAGCACTTCCCAATTCAGCTCCGTTAATTTTTTCCGAGTGACCAAAGATGTGGGGCCTAGCGTTGTCATGGTGAAAGACTATACCCTTGCGATTAGCTAGTGCCGGCTCCTTTTCTTTAATTTTTTCCGCCAAATTGGATAGCTGGCGACAGTACACATCTGAATTGATGGTTTCATTCCGTCCCAGCAGCTGAAAGTGCGCTACACCCTTTCAATTCCACCAAACAGACAGCATAACTTTCCTCTGATGGATATCGGCCTTTGATGTGGCTTGGGCTGGCTCATCTTTCTTGCTCCATGATCTTTTTCGTTGGACATTATTGTAAACAACCCACTTTTCGTCGCCAGTAATGATCCGCTTCAAAAAAGGATCGTTTTTAATCCGTTGCAGCAAGAAATGGCAGATATTGATACGCTTAGTTAGGTGAATTTCCTTTAAGTTATGCGGAACCCAAACATCGAGCTTGTTTACGTAGCCAAGTTTCTTCAAATGGTTTTCAACCGTTGTATGCGACACACTGAGCTTCTCTATGACATCTCCGCGTTGAATAACGCCGGTTTCATCCAGCAAAGCCTGAATTTGTTCGTCAAAAACGGTGGTCGACCAGAAACTTTTCGGAAAAAAAACAAAATATGCCGAAAATGCTCACTTTGATCCTCCATGTTAAATTTGCTATAGCTTCCACAAATGTTATCATTAATTCCCAAATTTTCATCGATAGTACCTAACACAATAAGCTTTAAAACGATACTAAAAAGTTTGACCCTGGTGTCGATTAGTCGTAAATAAATTAGATTAAAAACGATTACTAAAAAAAACGACATGACTTTCTTGGAGAAAATCTATTTGTTCATTTACAGAAATTAACCGATACAAAACGTTCCTATCACACGCATTTTTTTTATTTTTTATATTACATATGCATTTTATTTATTGGATCTTCTCTGAATTGAGACCAACAATAAGTATATAAAATCTTAAATTAAAAATATCTGACAGTCAAGATGACTAAAGGGCTCCTATAACTATTTCTGAGCTGGAAGGTCATTTCGTTGCAATCGGGTCCGGTATGAGACCCTGGCTAGGCCACTGGCGAACTGGTTTGGATGAGAAGTTAGCTTGGTGTGGTAGGACGCTTTTTGTTTTGATATTTCGTCTTTTACGAGCAGAATGCCAAGATCTCTGTGGATGTTGTCGTTCCGAACGCCTGGGTGCCCCAGTGATAGTTCTCAAGATTTTGATTGTGCTCGCTGGATAATGTCGATGTTGCTGCTGCTTGCGTTTCCCCACAACTGGGAGCCGTAAGTCCAGACTGGCTTAAGCGTTGAATTGTAGAGCAGGACCTTGAAGTCCAGGCAGAGCGAGCATTTAAGAGCCAATGGAGGCTATTAGTTTTTAGTTTTAGATGAATTTTCTTAGCTTCCATGTAAGTCTCCTGTCTAGGTAAACGCCAAGGTACGTTACATCGTCAGCTTGTGGAAGTGGCGTGTTATTCAGAGTTAGCGGGGGACACGTTTGTCTGTTAAGAGTAAATGTTATGTGTTTACACTTTTGCGCATTTTTATACCCGTTACTCGTAGAGTAAAAGGGTATATTGTATTCGTGCAAAAGTATGTAACAGCTAGAAGAGGCGTTTCCGACCCCATAAAGTATATATATTCGATCAGGATCACTAGCCGAGTCGATCTAGCCATGTCCGTCTGTCCGTCTGTCTGTCTTGTATGAACGCTGAGATCTCGGAAACTATAAAAGCTAGAAGGTTGACATTTCACACACATATTCTTGGGCTTCCTACGCAGCGCAAGTTTGTTTCATCGAGGTGCCACGCTCCCCCTAACGCCCACAATCGCCATAAACGATTTTCAAATGTGTCTGGAGGCCACATCTTTTAAAGATTTTAAAAATATATAAACGCCATTTTATAGTGTTTATTAATACCTATCGAAATGTAGAAGACATTTTTCAAATCGGACCATTCATTAAAAAGTTATACGCAATCAAAATTGTTTATATATCTATCTCCCTCGCACTCCCTTTAGCCCCAATAGATAGTCGGGACACCAACCCGAGTACAGCGTTCGCACTCCCTTTAGCTGAGTGACGGGTATTAGATAGTCGGGACACCAACCCGACTATAGCGTTCTCTCTTGTTTTTATACGCCAGTCTGATAACCACCTCTCCATTACACGAGATGATCAGCTAGTAGTGCTGTTGCCTGAATTGGGCATTTGGACCGACTTATGATCGCGGTATCGTCTGCGAATGTGGAAGTAGTTAGCCGGACGTTCGTCGGAATATCTGCGGTGTAAAGGAGAATAGAGTTGGTCCAAGGGCGCTACGGGGAACTCCAGCCTCTATAGTGTAATGGTCGGATGTTGTAGTGTTGCATCTCACGGTGAATTCTCTGTTGTAAAGGTACGATTCAAGTATCGTAGTGTTTTTTCGGCAGAATAGTTCTGATTTTGTGCATAAGGCCATCAAGACAGACTCGATTGAAAGCCTGTGCAACGTCAAGGAATACCGCACTGCAGTATTACCGATATTCGAATGCAGACCGTATTTCCGTTGTAAATCTGTTTAAATTCTCATTTGGGAGTTCAATTAGCATTTTGGGAGTATTAGATCACCGCCTAAAGCCTTTTGGTTTCAATTGCTCGCTGATGACTTTTTGCAACTTCGTTTGGTTGAAACAGAATCAATCACACGCATTACAGTCAAAATTTAAATTCTCGTAGTCAGTCATTCTAAAGTCCCTTTATGTCTTGGGTGGTTGAGTCAGTGTCGTCTATAAATATGTCATAAGAGATGAAAATAAGATCATGTTTTGAAAAGACAGGTACTGAGACCAGTTTCCATACTATTAGACAAATGCTTCTCCAATAACATGTTACTGTTAAGGTCACCGACTACTAAAATTTCATTATACGTCAAAGATAAATCCTGAAAAAATGATATGAAATCAGTATAGTCAATTTGTTCTATTTGGCCTGTATGCATATCCTAAAAACACTTTGCTTAGGCAGGAAGAACCAGTTAGCTCAATAAATAAATATTCTACCAAACTGGTAATCTGCAAATTAATTTAGCTTTTAGTCCCTTATGAAGATATATTGCAACACCCCCAGCATGACCATCACGATCGGTACGGAATAAATTATAACCATCACAATATACAAGTTGATTACTAACAAGAGACGAGAACCATGTTTCAGAAACGCAGACCACATCAACACCTGTGTTAACAAACAAATATCTAAACTCCTCTATCTTTTTGGTCAAGCTCTGTCTTTATATGACATAATTTCAGGCCATTTGTTTTTTTACAAGAAGCTCAACCATTGTCCTGCTGCTTATGTTGATAACTCGCACTGGTTCAGCGTTTACCAAATACGAAAACAAAGGCTCGGCGACAAAAAACGTAGTCAACTGTTCATTAACGTAAAATAGCAATACGTAATCCCATCTGTATACTTCGTTCAGTTACGTATTGCTCTCGCACTCCCTTTAGCCCCAATAGATAGTCGGGACACCAACCCGAGTACAGCGTTCGCACTCCCTTTAGCTGAGTGACGGGTTGTGAGGAGTTGAATAACTCCCCACAAATAAAACAGCAATAATTGCGGATGGCCGGCCGCTTACCAGTTACGGCGAATTAGCGTATTAGAGAATGGAGAGAAACTCACAAATAGAGAGTTTGGAGACCGAGCAGAGGAAGGAGAGAGTTTGGAGACCGAGAAGTGGAAAGTGAGAGTTTGGAGACTTCGAGGTTGAGAGAGAGAAATCTCACAAGGAGAGTGGAGACTTGGCGGGCAGAGCCAGAGTGCCGTGTGCAAAAGGGAAACAACGGAATTGCACCGGACTTTGGACTCTGCCGTGAACTTTGGACCAGGAGGACAAGTGCCACATCTCAGCAACGGAGCGGCACACAGACGTGCCACATGCAGCGAAGGAATCAGCGGGACGGCAGCAGCACGCAGAACAACAATTTAAGGCCGTGCGTGAAGGACAAGAGGGTCAAATAGGGACCACGGACTTTGGACCCGGAGTGGAGAGATGCCACGGGCAGAGCGCAAGAGGAACATAACGGTACCCAGAGGCCCTATATAAAGCCGCCGGGCGCTGGCAGCAGGATGAGTCGATCACGAAGAGTCAATCTATCAAGATCAGTCCAGTTATCAAAGTGAACAAGTCAGCCAGTACAGTGAACTACAAGTGAACAGCAACAAGTCGAATCGCCGGAAGCAGCGCCGTGGGAGCCTACAAGGAGCAAGATCGCTACGTCGAGACGTTCGGGATTGGATCACCAGGAATCTCCGAATTGAGACACGGGTAGCTGAGGTCCAGAGGGCGTCACACGGCTAGGTCAAGGCAATCCGTTTTCATTCCTGTCTCAACTAAATCCTCGCATATAGCCTGGAGCTTCGAACAGAGTTTGAGTGGTGAAAGCCTGCGACAATAAATCGTGAGCTTGGGGAGATACCTATCAGCCAGAAGGGAGATCGTTCAATCGTCTGTGGTCTCGAGTGGAGAACTCCAAGAGAGCCCTACGGTTTGAGTCGTGTAGTCCCGGATCGGCGTACGACCAAGACCCCGAGTACCAGAAACCACGCTACGTCAAGCCACGCAGCCACACACCACGACAGATCGAGCTACGAGGAAACGTCAGGGACGATAAGCCAAAGGGTGAAGCTAGGGCGGAACGTTCGTTTGCACTAGGCGTAGAAGCGAAGTGAAGCGCTCGGCAGTATCCCTGCGTAACTTGGACTGCCAGTGCGATCTGAGTGGAACACTAGTGGGACCATCCGGGACAGAGCAAGGGACAGGCGGTGGTGCATCGAAAGGAGACGCTCCTGGAGATCGCGGCCTCTGTTCACCCTAGTCTGAGAACGGTGACGCTTCCCTAAACCCGAGCAGCTGATCTCCTGGCGAGTCTAAGGCGGTACGAGTAGTGGTCGATTCTACGCAGCAGAGACGAGCAGCGCCGAGCATCTCCAGGGAGCTTCAAGGATCTACAGGGAGCTTCAGAGATCGTCGAGGGAGCTACAGAACCGGATCACTCGGTCCACGAGGAAAGCACCGAGTCAGCAAGGCGACTAGGAGGCGTCGACGACCACGAGCGGCCGTATCAAGATTATTGTACTGTTACACCCGTAATAAACCCACTAAGAACCCGTGAATTCTGTGCTTTTTCACTGATCTACTGGGCGGTCACGTTTATATAAATTTGGTGGGACGAACACACAACTATACTGAGCTAGCCCCACGAATATCGTAGCGAGCAGACATAAATAATCAGTTCGTTACAGGGTATTAGATAGTCGGGACACCAACCCGACTATAGCGTTCTCTCTTGTTGAAACTAAAATCATCTCAGTCACGTCAAGGAATGTGCTACAATCCACTTGGACCCTTTGGTCGACTCAGCCCAGCGACTAGCACCCGTTATAAAGATATGCAACTACTTTCCACCAATTTGAACGCTCCCAAAAGCAAGCTCTCCACATTAACGAAATGCAACATGACACCACCCTTTTTTAAGCCTGTCCTTTCTTTACTAGTTAAACGAAGAAAACCTACAGCACATAACGGAGTTGCAAATGCTTAGAATAGATGCCAGCTGCAGCGGCGTCAATCTGTTTCGCATTCTGACTAATGATAAAGACAAAGATTTATCAGGCTTATCAACAGTCGGCGAAGCGGAGCCTCGATACATGGACATGGCCGAGGACGTCCATTTTTTGATGGGGATGGGGAGTAGCTAACAATATAACGGTAAGCTGCAAGAGAAGTTAGGCAGTGCACGACGATGAACGGCATACGAAGACTTACGACGGTCGTGATCCGTGCGAGCTAGGGTTAAGTTTAAGTTCTCTCACTTTGTAAATCAGTTCTTCGTTGACCGCCAAACAATAAAGGCACTTCTTCTAAGTCGAACGATATTTGTTCTTTATCACTGCGAGCATCAGAGCCGAAGCTACGACCCAGCAATCAGCTTGTTCGAAATACACGAGGGAGGTCAGCAGCGTAATTGTCACCGATCGTGGCCACCACCTGGTCTCAATCCGCACTCTATAGCAATCGAGGCGATCACAAGGTGACTGGTTGTTGTGGGCACCAACTTGCCGCAACACCCATCTAAGAACTAACATCTCCGTCAGCAGCGACGTGCCACGGTGACAACCCCCTGCAAGAGCTGTGAAGGCGGTGGATTTGGTCGGCAACTGCATTTCCTCATTGTCCTAAAGCTTAGCTTACATATGAAGTTAATTGTAATTAACCATATGTTGTTAGCGGAGAGTATCGAATTTATCACAAGGTGCACACGTCAAAAACCAATAGAATCAATAGAGATAATCGAATGATGTAAACGTTAAATGATAGATAACTGATCTATCTAACTGATCGTGATTTTACCAGGGATGCACCCAAATACAACATCTGGAACCTAGTCTTTATAACTTCTTTTGCTGAAATCGCAAACAGACGCAGCTGGAACTTTCCAAAGATCAAAAAGAATGTTAAAACAAGAGAGAACGTTATAGTCAGGTGCCCCGACTATCAGATACCCGTTACTAAGGTAAAGGGAGTGCGAGGGAGATGGAGATAGAAACTTTGATCACGCATAACTTTTTAACGAATGGTCCGATTTGAAAATCTCGAGGTATTGATAAACACAATAAAACTGCATTTTTACTTTTCCGAAATATTGAAATTTTTAAAATCGTATATAAGCGATTGTGGGCGTTAGAGGGGGCGTGGCACCCTTTTGAAACAAACTTGCTGCGTAGGAACTCCAAGAATCTTCATGCACAATACCAATCTTCTAGCTTTTATAGTTTCCGAGATCTCAGCGTTCATACGGACAGACAGACAGACAGACAGACAGACAGACAGACAGACAGACAGACAGACAGACAGACAGACAGACAGACAGACAGACAGACAGACAGACAGACAGATTTAAAATAATTTAGATTTTGAATTACGTATTCATAAAAGACAAATAATAATAATAAAATAATGCTATAGGCGAGTGCCTCGCCTATTAAATAACCTTTACTCAGCTCAAAAACTTTAAAATAAATATAAATATATAAAAATAAATATGCCTTCTTGTATGTTTTTCGCGCGCCCCATTTAAAATAATTTAGATTTTGAATTACGTATTCATAAAAGACAAATAATAATCCATTTGAATTCGGGGGTCTTATAAAGCTGGCAGCTTTTCCCAGCACCAGCAGCATTTCTGCTTTGCAATGTCAGCGGTTCCATACGCTAGATGGCTATCGCCGCACCAATTTTAAATTGTATTGCGCCATGTACCGCGATATATTTGTATTACCGGCCATGAAAGGCGTAAATGTAGGCGCAAGCCAGGCTTAAGCGTTTAACGGATTTGTGGGCGTTAGAGTGGGTGTGGCATACTTTTATTAGGTCAATCGATAGGTATTGGCGAAACATATTCATAATAGCATCAAAACTGTGGGCGACACAGCTTGTGGGCGTTTTAGGAGGCGTGGCACCATTTTGAAACAAACTGGCACTGCGTAGGACCTCCTAGAATCTGCATGCAAAATGCCAATCCGCAGCATTTTTAGTTTCCGAGATCTCAGCGTTCATACGGACAGACAGACGGACAGACGGACATGGCAACATCGACTCGGCTAGTAATCCAGATAAAGAATATATATACTTACTATATAAAAATAAAACACGCCAGCATCCATCAGCTTGGTTTGGCAAGATATATTTGTCTTTGAAATCGCCTTTTTAAGAATATGCAATGTATAGCGAATAATAAAAATAAGGACTTACCGCCACTTCTACACTTGATGGAGGATACATTCGTGTAGAAACTTTTGTACTCTTGCAGTTATCAAAGCACCATTGTGAGTATTGCCTAAGTTTCCCATCAAAATTTTTCATACATTTTTTTATAAAGGAAACGAAGTATCTGTAATTAGATTAATTTAAGTTTTGTAATTCGCTGCTCACATATGTATAAGTATGATGATATTTATAGCTCGAAGAAGATGGGTCGAGAATAATGCAACCTTTCAGTTTTGAAAACGGGAATCGTTTGACCCCCAAATACAATTCTTTAACAAACTCTGTTTAAATTGCAGTAAGTTCGAAGTTAGGATTTTATTCCGAAGCAATGCGGGAAATAAACACTTTATGGGGAATTATTTCTTTTTATTAAAAATTCTTTTCTATTTCTCTAGTTAATTCGCATACTACAACCTGTAACCCTTGCAGAGGTTATTATAATTTCATTCAAAAGATTGCAACGCAGTAAGGGAGACGTTTCCGACCACATAAAGTATATCTATTCTTGATCAGCATCTGCATCATCAGTCGAGTCCATCTAGCCATATCCGTCTGTCCGTTTCTATGCGAACTAGTCTCTCAGTTTTAAAGCTATCGATATAAGATATTAAAGATTATTCCGCTTGACAGAGAAAAACACGTTCGACCTGGTTGAGTAAATATGCGTAAGTGATGGAACTTTATTTGATAACGTTAATGATGGTACGTGATACAATGTCGTGATATATCGATATAAATATAATGCTAAGAGATTACAGTGCTGTTTCAATACCATTCCTCAATGTAAGAACAACTATTATTCATTTAATATAGAGATAACTTTTTAGTAAGCTCGCAATGCTTTTGTTTTTGCAGATTTTTAGTTAATATGTCTGCAATCATCTGATTATTTGGAAGATACTGAAGAATGATTTGCCCTTCCTTAACAATATCTCGTACAAAGTGGTACCTGATCTCTATATGCTTAGATCTTGAATGGTGTACAGGATTTTTAGCCGTCTCAATGAAATCGCCTCCTTGCATGCAGACGACAAAGCCATGTACTCCTCCTCCGTGCTGCTGAGTGCCACACTGCGTTGTTTTTCTGACTTCCAAGATATCGGTCTTCCAGCTAGGTAGAAAACATATCCTGTAGGTGATTTCCTATCAGTTTTATCACAGCCCCAGTCTGCGTCCACATATCCAGATAATGCCTCCTTAAAATTCTTGTAGTGCAACTTTAGATCCTTTGTTGATGCCAAATATCGAAGAACATGCTTTACTCCTGTCCAATGCTCAATGTGGGGATCCTTATTACGTTGGGCCAATTTAGATATTGAATGTAATATATCTGGTCCTGTGCATAGAGCCAGCCACATGATTTCACCTATGGCCTTTTGGTATTCCTGCTCGTTCACCTTTTTGCATCCATCCTTGTCGCATGAGACTTGAAAACCTGCATCAAGTGGTGTGGTAGCTGGTTTGCACTCTCGAATGCCGTGCCGATGAAGCAAATTTTCAATATATTGGCTTTGACTCAAAGTAATATTTCCCAATTCACCTTTTCGTTGAATTTCCATACCAAGGAACATGTGTAACTGTCCTTGATCGACACAGTCAAACGATTGAGAGATTTTGCTTTTAATGTTTATCAGATCTTCCTTGTCTTGGCAGGCTATGAGCAGATCGTCCACGTATACCAGAATAAGGGATAAATGGGGTCCATCTGTGTTCATATATAGACAAGGCTCGTTTTTACATGAACTAAAACCAATTCCATGAAGAACTTCATCCAACTTGTAGTTCCACTCTCTTCCCGATTGCTTCAAACCGTAAAGCACTCCGTTCGCGTGATATTTGTCCAAAAAACCGCATGGTTGTTTCATATAAACAGTGTCAGTTAAATCGCTATTCAAATAGGCAGTGCAAACATCCATTTAATGCAAATATAGTTTTAATTGTGCAGCCAGGGCCAGTATGAAACGAATGCTTTCCATCCTACAGACAGGTGAAAAAGTCTCGAAATAATTAATTCCATACTGCTGTGAGCAACCCTTAGCTACTAAACGTGCTTTGTACCGTTGCACTTGCCCATTGGCATCCCTCTTCACTGTAAGAACCCATTTACATCCAATAGCGCGTTCATTGGTGGGAAGGTCTACGATCTGCCAAGTTTGATTAGTCATCAATGCCTTGTATTCTTTTTTCATCGCTTCTAGCCACAGCTCGGAATCGGGACAACTAATGGCTTCTTGGTAGCTTACCGGAAGAAATATATCGCCATTCACTGCTGCTCCCAGGACATTGTACTGTTTTCGCGGGCGTCCAGGCTTGCCCGTTCTAATAAGTTTTGGTCTTCCAGGACCCACTCGTCCAACGTCTCTGGCTGCAATGTCTTCAACTTCCGCGCGGTCGTCCTCTAAGTCACCGTCTTCTGTGCTGTCCTCATCCTCTGCGCTGATGAACTCATCACTGCTGCGACCATGTTGTTCTGCATCCTTGCTCTCCCCATCCGATCGGTCGTACCCGCTTGAACAGGGCTTGCCTTCGCCATTAGAGATTAAATCCTTGCTGTCGATTTCATCCTCTACTTGGAGCTCTGGAGTACCGTTATCTTGTGGTAGGTCAAAAGAAATTGAACCAGCAGTCGGGTCAAATGCTCGCTCGTCGAACAGTACATTCCTCTTTTCGATGACTTGTCCAACGCGCCATCTCTATCAATGTACGGCTAGCTCTCTCTGCTACTCCGTTTTATTGTGGGGTGTACGGAATTGTTAGCTGACGCATGATTCCATTTGCTTTAAGGAATTTATCAAAGGTTGTGTTAACAAATTCCTTTCCATTGTCGCTACGTATGCACTTGCAAAGCTTTCCTGTTTGCCTTTCCACAAGCTCCTTAAATTCCGCAAACTTTGAGAAAACTTCGTCTTTGCCTTTTAGAAAGTAAACAAAGATACGCCGGGACTTGTCGTCTATAAACGAAAGAAAGTAACGATTTCCGCCAAAGAGATCGTGTACTATAAGGGCCGCATACATCTGTGTGAACTAGTTCCAGCACTTCACTGGCTCTACTCTCAGTTTTCTGTGGGAATGGTTGAACATGTATTTTGGTGGGATATTACAGCCTTCGATTCCACGAACCATTTCCTTTTTGAAACAATCGGTTAAACTACGAAAATTCAAATGACCATATCGCATGTGCCATAGCATTCCATCGATACTGGATGCAGCAAGGCATTGGCCGGAAATTCTCTCGAATATATACAGATTTCCAGTCCTGTTGACTTGTAATATACACTCTCCGCTCTGAAAAATTTTGGCATGCTTTTCGTTAAAATGCACCAGATTGCCTTTCGATACAGTATGACTTATAGACATAAAATTTGCTTTCATCATTGGCACATACAGAACTTCGCTTAGGACAATGGTGTACCGATCTGTTTTAAGCTTGACCACTCCTTTTCCCTCCGCTTTTAGGAATCCGTCTCCAGCCAATCCAATCAACTCAGAATGCTTCTTCATGCTTGTAAACATCTTATCGTCGTAGCACATATGACTCGTAGCTCCGCTATCCAAACACCACTTTGAACGACCAAGGCTATCTGGGTCAGGCTGCACTGCTTTTGAACACCTGTTGGGGGTGGCTTCTTCTTTTGAGATCCATCATTTCGACATTGGGCTTTGATGAGCCCTTGTTTTCCGCATTTGTAGCAAATGACACTCTTCTTCTTGTTGAATGACTTCCTAGCAACAAACGCCTGTGCGTGCGTGTCGTTTTCTTAAGAATGAGACCGTCTTTCTCCTTCCTCTTTCACTTTGATTCGCAGCACCTCGAATTCTGGTAAGAAATCGCTCGTCTCAATGGCGACCACAAAATTTTCGTACTCTTTGGGAAGACTGGATAACAGGATTATTGCTCGTAGCTCATCACTCATCTCGATGCCCACCGACGAAAGCTGATCTAAAACTTCGCTGAAAGAGTTCAGGTGGCTGGAAACATTTTGGCCATCCTCCATTTTTAGGCTCAGTAACTGTTTGTAGAGTAATACTTTTCTAACGGGACCACTCGGCTGGTGCGCCTCCCTTAGCTTCGTCCATGCCTCAAATGCCGTCGTACAGGATTTGTTGTAACTCAGCTGGGATGTTTTAACACTGAGGGTGATCATTGCCAAAGCTTTACTGTTCCTGCTCGCCCAATTTGAGTCTTCAGCGGCATTCTGCAGTTCCATCTCGCCTGAGGCCACATCCCAAAGCTCGGCGTGGACCAGTACGCTGCGCATTTGAATACTCCAAGAATCATAATTCTTTTCTTCTAATTTATCAATTTGATAAAGCGCACTCATGCTGAAGCTGTGTTTCACTCTGCTTCTTACGCCACTCCCTTTTTGCACTCGTAATGCAAAAATTACTTGTATTTCACAATTCCTGGAAATCTTTCTATTGAGCAATACTTGAGCATGTATTCGTGCTCTGGGCCCATAACCTATTAAAGATTATTCCGCTTGACAGAGAAAAACACGTTCGACCTGGTTGAGTAAATATGCGTAAGTGATGGAACTTTATTTGATAACGTTAGTGATGGTACGTGATACAATGTCGTGATATATATATATATATATAAGAGATTACAGTGCTGTTTCAATATAAGATATCGATGAAACTTTCCCAAAAGTATTCTTTTTATTGCAGGTAGTACATATATCGGAACGAGCCGGATCGGACTACTATATCTTATGGCTCCCATAGGAAGTAGTGGTTTTGATTTTTAACAATTTAAAAACCACATTTTCAAAGGTAAATAAACTTCGGCTGGCCGAAGTTAACTTCCTTTCTTGTTATACCCGTTACTCATAGAGTAAAAGGGTATATTGTATTCGTGCAAAAGTATGTAACAGCTAGAAGGAAGCATTTCCGACCCTATAAAGTATATATATTCTGTTCTACCAGGGTCACTAGCCGAGTCGATCTAGCCATGTTCGTCTGTCTGTCTGTCTGTATGAACGCTGAGATCTCGGAAACTACAAAAAATAGAAAAAAATATAATTTTTTTATTTTGCAAGATCCTTAAAGCGACTGTGGGCGTACGAATGGGAAATAAGAACGTAAGAATACAATATACCCTTTTACTCTACCAGTAACAAGTATTAAAACAAGTAGTTAATGAAAATGTACCTAACAAAATATTATTCAGGCTCAGATGACACATTCAATTTTCAACGTCAATTTATTGTAGCAATTTTTCTTTAATGGGACTTCAAACGAGCGCGAGAAAGAATCAAATATTTTTGGCTGCTCTACTACTAACACCAATAGTAAAGGCGCGATATCATATTAGTCCTGACTCGCTTGCACTTCTTTAAACTCACACAAATGAAAAATTGTCACAATAAATTGACGCTAAAAATTGAATGTGTCATCTGAGCCTCAACATAAGAAATATAATTATTCACAAAGATCACTGTGGACGGCAGTCCACGTAGTGACGAAGCGCACCAGGAGAGTGTGCGAAGGCGACTACTATATATACAGGAGGAAATGAAAGTCTGCTGTCATGGTCCGATCGTAATGAGAAATACACCAATAAAAAGGTATTATCTCTATATATAAAGCTATCAGTAAGAAAACTGGGAGTCAACGCACAGCCAAAACCACTGGTTAACAATATTAATATCCATTTTTATTACATTCTAATAATTTTAAACTGATTTGCTAAGATTTATTGGGGCTCCCCAAGTGGCCCCAATCGCTTCCAATTGGAAAAAAGGTCAATTTTCTTTTCAAAAATTCTGGACGCTAAACCGTTTAACCAATCGAAACCGTGTTTTCGCCCCAAAAATAGTTTAAGACATTATAAATGGTAAAAAAATTTGACCGCTTAGATTTAAGGCGTCTTACTATTTTTAACACCCGTTCTAAAATTACAATTTAGTCTCCCTCCCTCTCCCTCTGCCTTGCATTTCCCTGCGATTCCTTAAATATATAAAATAAACTTTAATACGGTTTTAATTTCTGTAGACTATAGTTTTTAGTTATTGGTGTCCCACCCCCCACCAAAGTGCCTTAATCGAAACCGTGTTTTCGCCCAAGAATAGTTTAAGACATAATACTTGCTTAAAAAATTTGAAACAATTAGGAAATGAAATCCTGTACGCTAAACCGTTAAACCAATCGATACCGTGTTTTCGCTAAAAAATAGTTAAAAGCATAATAAATGTTTAAAAAATATGACGGCTTCAATTTTTAACTTTTTACTATTTTTAATACCCGACTAAAAAGTAGCCGTCGTATCCAGCATACGCTTGCATATATATATCTCCATCTCTTTTCCACCCCCTGACTCTGCTTTATGATTGTCATTTTTTTCTTCGAAATACCATTACAAAAAATAATTAAAGTTGGTATAACTATATTTTCGCAAATCCAATACCAAATAGTAATTTCTTGAATATGTTTAAAAACAAATACACTCAAGAGACTAAACCTCATTCACCCATTACATTTCTTCCATCTCTGGTTTCAAAATACACGGGGGTGACACAAAAAGTAAGGGGGAAATGAGGTTTCTATCTGGATCTCTGGCAGAAGAATGCAGGACAAAATCCACTGGTTTTTTGACTTCCCGCATTATAGATTTTCCACACGTGCTCAGTTATGGTTTTCCTCTATTTGCAATATCTGCTTTTCCACACCCTCCCAGTTTTGGTTTTCCAATACTTTGTAGTATCTGATTTCCCACAATAAAAAATAACTTTTTTCCATGTAATTTTTGTATGTGTATTTATTAATAATATTTACAATCGAAGCATTGGAATTAAAAATTGTTAATGCCTGAAGCACTCCCGGTTTTTGCTTGGCCGAATGCACGTCTTAGGTATCCATGTCTTGTAAGCCTGTCTTCTGAAAATATCAAAAATAATTAAGATATGAATGTAAGACCAGGAATAATAAAAAGAGTAATTACCATTATTACATCTCCATACAAATTTAAGGGATCTCTTCAGAAATTATGCCTAGTTTGCCATGGCCGTTCATTTACCCTCTGATCAGATTTTTAATGTTGGGGATGGGAATTATGAAAAGAAAAAATCAAACACGGGAAATGCAAGCGCAACAGTTCTGGTCCCAAGAAGTCTCAATCGGCCTGGCTGAAATAAATGTAATATTTTGATTGAGTTAAACAACTAAGTTAGTACTGAAGTACTATTCATACAACCATTTAATGAACACCGCACACCATTTACCACTGATGAAGATTAAAAACATTTCAAGTGACACTGAAATGCAGAGTTTGTGTTAAAGATAGCATCTGGAGGCTTATATTTATTAATGGCGAAAATATCTGTGGTACTAACCTCTGTAACGCTGAAATAAAGATTATTAAGCAACAACATTTATGTTATCACCTACCTTTTTCTTGTTTTTTAGAATTAACCGAGCGATTTTTCACTTTTTTGGACGAAATGTAAAATGATGTGACCCTGCATCATATACTTGATAATACCAAAATGCAAAATGCAGATAAATTTGGTGTTAATTTCGTTGTAAGTTAGGGTCACACCTGCCACTATTTGACGATCAAATTATTTTATTTCACAGAAAATGTTTTAAAATATAAAAAACAATAATATTTTTCTTTGTAATTTTATGGCAATCCTTGATAAATGTGATCAAATTTTGTAATCGTCTTACCACATTACCCACATTCAGTCTTATTATTATTTGTAAAAATTGTGAGTAAAGTAAATTAAAATCATCAATAAATATTATGATTATAGACATTATGATTATAGTATTTAGTTTAATTTATTTGATTAACAAATATTAATATTTTTTCTACGAACTTTAAAAATACTACAAATTAAAGTTAAATGTGAGAACAAGATTTTTTTTTTTTGTGTAAATCTTAGGATTTTTAAATATTATAAGTTGGTGATTTTTTGTTAAAAAATATTATAATCGTAATGCCACAGAAATCACACAGTGCATAAGTGGCCTGATATTGATGCTACTCAGAAACCCACCCCCATTTAACGCTCAGAAATTATTTATCCCCACACCGCCGCCTGCAAAAAGGAACAGGATTTCAAGAACACAAAAACCAACTTCTCACATTCCCGTTGGGACGTGTCTGAAAAAGTTTTCAGCCGTCAACACACACACATCCAAATAAAAATTATTTATATTTACAACAACACGAAGAGGTTGTATACAACTTAAACCCTTATCCAACATATATTTATGCAACAATTTAAAATAACCACATTTATTTTAAACCAAATAAAATTTATAAACATTTACAACAACACGAAGAAATTTTAAGCAACTTTAATCCATATCCCACATATATTTACACAACAATTTAAAATAACCACATTTATTTTAAACCAAATAAAATTTATAAACATTTATTGGGTTGGCAAGAAAGTCATGTCGTTTTTTTTCAATATTTTCAAAGATGATTTATTTATATCAGGACTTATAATTAATCAATTATGTATTAGCCGTTTTGTTCGACCACTAATGACCATCTCTCGGGCAGCTGCATAATTCCGCGCTCGAAAAACTTTTGGTCTTTTCCAGCTAAGAATCGAGACAAGTGGTTTTCGACAGCCTTATCTGAATCAAAGCTTTTCCATTCAAAGAGTTTTGAAGAGAGCGAAACAAATGGTAATCTGAAGGTGCTAAGTCCGGACTATAAGGTGGATGTGGTAGCACTTCCCAATTCAGCTCCGTTAATTTTTACCGAGTGACCAAAGATGTGTGGGGCCTAGCGTTGTCATGATGAAGATCGCTTTATAGCAGGAGGAAACTACAACGCCAAGCACACGCACTGGGGATCAAGACTCGTCACCCCCAAAGGAAGACAACTGTATAAAGCAATTATAAATTTGAGCAACAAACTCGACCATGTCTCCACTGGCAGCCCCACATATTGGCCAGCTGACCCCAGAAAACTCCCGGACTTAATTGACTTCGCTGTGACCAAGAACATCCCAAGAAATTTAGTAAGCGCCAAATCGCAATCGGACTTATCATCGGACCACTCGCCTGTTTTAATAACTCTCCTTCAAAGCCCGAAAGTAATCGAGCACCCCCTCAGGCTGACCTCGACTAGAACTAACTGGCTAAATTACAAAAAGTACGTAAGTTCCCACATTGAATTATCACCACAGTTAAACATAGAGAACGACATCGACTTCTGTGCTGATGCCCTGGTGTCAGTACTCGTGGCAGCAGCCAAAATCTCAACACCAGAAGAGACAATCGTGCGTAGCAACCAATACAAAACTAATCTGCAAATCGAACAACTGGTTCGGGTAAAACGACGTCTACGACGCGCTTGGCAATCCTGCAGATCGCCCCATCCGCAGGCTCACCAAAACTCTCAAGCAAGAAGAGGAGCTTGCGCAGCGCCGGTACATCGAGAAACTGTCGCCGACCAGTACAAAGCATCCTTTGTGGAGAGCTCACCCAAATTTAAGCTCTCCGATAGAATCAGTCACTCCGATTAGAAACTCCTCAGGTACTTGGGCCCGCAGTGACGAAGACAGAGCCGAAACATTTGCCTTACACCTACGAAATGTCTTTCAGCCAAACCCTGCAACAAATTCATTTGCACTACCGTCGCCGTCAATTCGAATTGAAACTGAGACGGAGCCAATTCTGTTCCAACCAAACGAAGTTGCAAAAGTCATCAGCGAGCAATTGAAACCAAAAAAGGCCCCAGGCGGTGATCTAATATCTCCCAAAATGCTAATTGAACTCCCAAACTGTGCAGTTGAGGTCGTTTGTAAACTCTTTAACGGGATTACACGACTTGGCTACTTCCCAAAAAAATGGAAAAAATCGGTAATCATAATGATCCCAAAGCCAGGAAAAGATCACACAATACCAGCTTCATACAGACCGATAAGTTTACTCTCGTGTCTGTCAAAACTGCTCGAAAAATGCCTTTTGACGAGCATAGTCCCATATCTGAAAGAGCACAACGTCATCCCGGCACATCAATTTGGCTTTCGAGAAAGCCATGGAACAATAGAGCAAGTCAACAGACTAACAATGGAAATACGGTCTGCAGTTCCCCAAGGTAGCGCACTTGGTCCAACTCTATTTCTCCTTTACACCGCAGATATCCCCACGAACGACCGACTAACTACCTCCACATTCGCAGACGATACCGCGATCATAAGTCGGTCCAAATGCCCAATTCAGGCAACAGCACTACTAGCTGATCATCTCGTGATAGTGGAGAGGTGGTTATCAAACTGGTGTATAAAAAATAAATGCGCAAAAGTGTAAACACATAACGTTTACTCTAAACAGACAAACGTGCCCCCCGCTAACTCTGAATAACACTCCACTTCCACAAGCTGACGATGTAACGTACCTTGGCGTTCACCTAGACAGGAGACATACATGGCGGAAACAAATCGAAGCTAAGAAAATTCATCTAAAACTAAAATCCAATAGCCTCCATTGGCTCTTAAACGCTCGCTCCCCCCTCTGCCTGGACTTCAAGGTCCTGCTCTACAATTCAACGCTTAAGCCAGTCTGGACTTACGGCTCCCAGTTGTGGGGAAACGCGAGCAACAGCAACATCGACATTATCCAGCGAGCACAATCAAAAATCCTGCGAACAATCACTGGGGCACCATGGTATGTTCGGAACGAAAACATCCACAGAGATCTGGGCATACCACCGGTCAAAGATGAAATATCAAAGCAGAAAGCGGCCTACCATAACAAGCTTACACTGCATCCAAATAACATCGCAAGGAACCTAACACGGGTTTCGAACAGAACTCGTCTTCATCGAAACGATCTACCAGCCCAGCAATAAATATTAGGGCCCGTTGGTCTAAATTCAGTCTACGTGACTGTAAGTTAAGTTATATTCTTAAGATTTGATACACTTATTGTTCGTCTCATATAGAGAAGATTCAATAAATAAAGCATATATAAAAAAAAAAAAAAAATTATGAAAGACTATACCCTGGCGATTAGCTAGTGCCGGCTTCTTTTCTTTAATTTTTTCCGCCAAATTGGATAGCTGGCGACAGTATTGATGGTTTCATTCCGTCCCAGCAGCTCAAAGTGCACTACACCCTTCCAATTCCACCAAACAGACAGCATAATTTTCCTCTGATGGATATCGGCCTTTGATGTGGCTTGGGCTGGCTCATCTTGTTACATTATTGTAAACAACCCACTTTTCGTCGCCAGTACTGATCCGCTTCAAAAAAGGATCGTTTTTAATCCGTTGCAGCAGAGAATGGCAAATATTGATACGCTTAGTTAGGTGAATTTCCTTTAAGTTATGCGGAACCCAAACATCGCGCTTGCTTACGTAGCCAAGTTTCTTCAAATGCTTTTCAACCGTTGTATGCGACACACAGAGCTTCTCTGACATCTCCCGCGTTGAATTTGTTCGTCAAAAACGGCCGATGGTCGACCAGAACGTGGGGCATTTTTCGCGAGCTTCGACCGCTTTTTTTCCTTTTCGGAAATAAAAAAGAAAAATATGCCGAAAATTCTCACTTTGATCCTCCATGTTTAATTTGCTATAGCTTCCACAAATTGTGACGCTCCAGAGCGCACAATATAAACAAACATAGAAAATAAGCTTAGGTTAAGAGAGATAAAAAGCATGAAGCGACATAGAGAATAGGATAAATATAATAATTAGTTTAAGAGAATAAAAACCTGAAACGAATTCAAATAAAAAATCACCGGGTCACACTGACCCCGATTACCTGGTCACACTGATCCATGATCAGCTGGCCACACGCGCTAAGCCAGAGGACCAGGGATTTTGACGTGGTGCGGGCACACTTATTCACGCCAACGGGTATAAAAAGGGTGCCGGTTGCCCAGGTCAAGTCACTCTGCAACCGACAGCGATCGGAGAAGGTGAGCCTTACGCATTGGTGTGAGCAACCTCTCTGGGAGTTACTTGTGGAGTCTCTTTCTAGGATAGGGTCTAGTACCCCGTCCAAATACATTGTAGTTAGCGAAACCCCCTTCCCCCTCCTCTACCCATCCTCCGAAAGACCGGCCGTCATCAGTGCCAGCCGATCTTTGGGGCTCATCCACCCACCACTAACCGACTCGGAGCGACGAAGCCGCCATCAGTGGCAGCGGACTCTAAACTCGAGCCATCCCTCGGTTCACCGAGTCGCCCACCCGCTCGGGTTTCTTTCCCCCCCCCTCGTCTCACCGAACTCACCTTCGTAGACCCACAGTGGGGTGCGACTCGTCTCACAACCTGGAAGACCTCAGTGGTCTCCACACTCTCTCTCTCCTAACCTGGAAGACCTAAGGGGCCTCCAAAACTCTCTCGCCTAACCTGGAAGACCTAAGTGGCCTCCAAACCCTCTCACACACACGGGGATATTGATATCTCGGGGGGAATTATCTAGAGGGAAAGGGACGCATACAGAGGGACATATTCTCCGGCGCAAACAGGAAGCCGTTGCTCTCATATCCAACCACCGAGGGGCATACTTTCCGGCGCAGATAGCCGTATTCTTTCTTTCTCATCTACAGGACGCCAGCCGCTGCGCAACTACCGAAGGACAATCAGTAGCCGCCCACGACCGCCCTCGACGACACCGCCGAAGACGGAACCAGCCGCGCCGCTCTATCCTGTTCTTTAAACTCTGTAAAATTTAAGTAAATAAACGCAACCCCCCTTCAATTTCACCGAACCCCGCTCGTGTCATACTCTGGGAACCGGGTCAAACTCTTACAGCAACCACTCCTGACACAAATAAATGTTGGAACGAACTCCTGGACACCGTTGAACTACCCCCAGCATAGCAGGAACGTTACATGGCGCCCGAACAGGTTAAAGTGGTTGCAAAGAGGAGACGCCGGTAGAGAGTTATGTCGACCTGGGTGTACCTAGCATCAAAGGCGGATCTGATCGAGTACGCGGAGGAATTCGGATTGGACGCAACTGGAAAAGCAGATGAATTAAGACAGAGAATAGCATCATTTGTAAAGAATCCAGACCACAAAGAGGAGATCAGGCGGAGGCTTGGCGAGCTAGCGGAAAAACACAGCAAGGAGAAAGGGTTGACGGAACAAAACAAGTCACCGACAGAGGA
Source organism: Drosophila lutescens (assembly GCA_037075285.1). NCBI lineage: Eukaryota > Metazoa > Arthropoda > Insecta > Diptera > Drosophilidae > Drosophila > Drosophila lutescens. The sequence goes on along the minus strand of JBAMCF010000038.1, from coordinate 5,893 downwards.
ACTGAGCGAGGTAGCAAACCAGATAGACCTCCTGGTGAAACAATTTAAATCACCAACGCGGTCGGAAGGAAAGACATCAGACATGCCGGATAAAAAGGAACGGAAAATGGAAGTGGAAACCATAGACCGAGTGCGGAGCTGGGGGATACGCTACCAAGGAACCACCAATCCTTTAGAATTCCTTAGCAAGATGGAGGAGTGGGCCAAAGGCTACGGGATAGACGAAGACGCTCTGATTCAAACCATGCCCTTCATCCTGGAAGGGGTAGCAATAGACTGGTGGAACACCACACCGAGTGAGATAAGTACTTGGAAGGAACTCAAGGAAGAACTGCTGGAATATTTCCTACCACCCAGATACCAGGAACAGGTGGAGACACAAATTGCACAGCTACGACAGCGGGAGACGGAACTAACAAGGAATACGCAATGAACCTAAGGAAGTTAATGAGATTCACAGAGTATTCGGAAGAATCGAAGTTGGACCGTATATACAGAAATTGCAGAAGCAAAATAAAACTCTATACTAGACGCTCAGGGTTCAAAACTTTAACGGAATTCTTGAAGTTAGCCGAAGAAGTAGAAGAAATAGAGGCAATGGAAGGAACCAACCGGTCGGTGGTAACAGGGAACCAGAACGGAACAACAGATATCTGCATGAGATGCGGGGGAACAGGACATGCCACAAGATCCTGCACCAACCCGCCGAGATTGTTCTTTTGGGTATGCGGCAGAAACGGAACAAGAACAACGGAGTGTTGCAAAGCCATAACGGGAAACACCGGAGGTCCGAGCAGATAACGCTGGTAGCTCAGGACCAAAATCAAACACCAGCTACATGGGACCAATTAAGGTGTGACGGATTCCAGATATTGGCCATGATAACGATCGGAGCGGTAAAAGCGAAAGGAATAGTAGATACGGGAGCATCACGGAGCGTGATCAGCAAGAGAAGATACAGCGAGCTAAGAAGACATGGAAGATGGAGGAAAGTGAGGACCGAGATAACGATGGCAAACGGATCAAGACAAAGATCAGATGGAGACTTCACAGCCAGAGTGAAATTCGCCGGAGAAGAATTCGAATTGGATTTTCTGATTTTAAACCAGGTTACAGGAGGGATACTACTGGGAATGGACTTTCTGGCGAAGACACAGACAAGGATTCAATGCGGCAATCTGGAATTGGACATCACAGAAGCAAATGAATGTCCAGAAGAAGAGGAAACCAGGCAGACCACATTCGAAAGGGAACCAACAGATGAGGAGATCGACAAATTTCTGGAAAAACAAAGGCAAGTATTCGAAGGAATGAAGGGAAATAGTAATATTACAACCCATAAGATTTACATGAAGGATGATAGGCCAGTAAAACAAAGATACTACCCACGTAACCCAAAGCAGCAAGCGATAATCAACGAACAAGTGGATGAATTATTAGCATTGGGATTAATAGAACCATCACATAGCCCATTCAGCGCACCAGTGGTGCTGGTAAAGAAGAAAAACAACGAATGGAGAATGTGTGTGGACTATCGGCTACTGAACGAACGAACCGAAAAGGATGCTTACCCGGTACCAAGAATGGACTTTATCTTAAATCAGCTAAGAGAGGCGAAATTCATCAGCACGCTGGATTTAAAATCCGGATATTGGCAGATACCAATGGAGGACCACAGTAAGCAGTATACGGCGTTCACCGTACCGGGACGAGGTTTGTTTCAATGGAAGGTGATGCCATTTGGGCTCACAACAGCTCCGGCTACATTCCAAAGAGCACTAGATACGGTCATCGGGCCAGAAATGGAACCGTTCGCGTTCGCATACCTGGACGACATCGTGGTCATCGGAAGGAACAAAAAAGAACACTTAGAGAAACTAAGGGAAGTGTTCAGGCGGCTGCAGAATGCAAACCTAAAGATAAATGCGGAGAAGTGTCATTTTTTTCAAACAGAGCTAAAATACTTGGGACACATCGTGACCGACAAGGGCATCAGAACGGACCCAGAAAAGGTGGCGGCCATACGAGAATTACCGACACCGAAAAGCACAAAGGAGGTACACAGTGTCTTAGGTATGGCATCGTGGTATAGGAAATTCATCCCTGGATTCACCGAGAAAGCAAGTGCACTACAAGAGCTGGTAAAAAAAGGGAAAAAATTCGAGTGGCAGGCCCAACATCAAAAAGCGTTCGAACGGATAAAAGAAAGCTTAACGATAGCACCGGTACTGGCATGCCCGGACTTTACAAAACAGTTCAAACTGCAAACAGATGCAAGTGACCTGGGAATAGGAGCAGTGTTAACCCAGGAAGATGCCGAAGGGGAACATGTGATCTCGTACGCAAGCAGAAAGTTGAGCAAGGAAAAACAAAATTATAGTGCCACCGAAAAGGAGTGCTTAGCAATTTACTGGAGCATCAATAAGTACAAAATGTACCTGGAAGGCTACCAATTTGTAGTGGTAACGGACCATTTGGCACTGAAATGGTTAAATTCGATAGAAAGCCCCTCAGGGAGGGTGGCCAGATGGGCACTCGGATTACAACCATTCCAATTCGAGGTCAGATACCGAAAAGGGAAGTTGAACGCAGTGGCAGATGCTTTATCCAGGGCACCAACAGTAGAAAACAAAACTGCAAGAAGCCAAGCCGATTGGATAAAGGAAGCATTCGAGGAGGTAAAAAAGGACCCGAGTAACGGAGAAATTAAAATAGAAGGGGAAAGACTATACAAGAAAGGCGGCAGCGAAAAAGACCTACAACCATGGAAACTTTGCATTTCAAGGAGCGAAATTCAAACAGTGCTCCGAGAAAACCACTGCAACGCGACGGCAGGACACCTAGGAATATTCAAGACTTTGAGAAGGATTAAGGAGAGATATTTTTGGCCTAGAATGAGGATGGAGATTATAAAATTTGTAAAGGCTTGCGAGAGCTGCCAACGATACAAGCTGTCTCAACAAAAATCCGCGGGAAAAATGCTAACTAAAGTTACCGAAGCACCATGGGAAACCATATGCGTAGACTTCGTCGGACCACTACCACGTACGAAACATGGAAACACCACACTAGTAATAATAGTAGACAGGTTCTCGAAATGGACCGAAGTCGCGGCAGTAAGGCAAGCAACGGCAGAAGCTTTCCTGAAATTATTTCGTGAAAGAATAATCGCAAGAGTTGGAGCACCAAAAACACTGATATCCGACAATGGGGTCCAGTTTACGGGAAGGAAAACAAAGACCGCCATGGAGCAGTGGGGAATACACCAGCAATTCACAGCACCATATACGCCACAACAAAACCCAACCGAAAGAACGAACCGAACCATCAAAACCATGATATCACAAATGGTGGGAGAAGAACAAAGCAGGTGGGACGAGAATCTGCCGGAGCTAATGCTAGCATATAACAGCAGCATATCCGAGTCGACGGGTTTCAGTCCAGCACAATTATTGTATGGAAGGAGTCTACGACTACCAGGAGCTCTGTTCGACAAAGTTACTAAAGGATCGGGACTAGCGACAGAAACAGTAGCAGCGAGGTGGAAACGACTAAGAGAGATTATAGGCGAGGCAATCCAGAACATGGAAGAAGCAGCGGGGACACAAAAATTCCACTACGATCTACGGAAAAGAGAATGGAAACCAAGTGTAGGGCAGCTAGTCTGGTGCAAAACACACTATTTATCAAACGCAGCGGAAAAGTTTAACGCGAAACTAGCGCCAAAATATGACGGGCCGTGGGTAGTAGACAACTTTTGTTCACCGGTAATAGTTAGACTAAAAAATCAAAAAACTAAGAAATCGAAACGGGCATACATTGGGGACTTGAAAATATATGTACACACTAACCATACGCTAACAAACCCTGATAGTTTAGAGGCAGAGGGTAATCAATGTAACGCCCTACTCATTTCAGTGCACAACGACAACAACATGGACAAGTTTCAGAAGTCAAGCGAGAAGTTTCGGGAGGACTGCAAGCGGCTACAGCAGGCGAGGAGATTAGCGCAGCTAATATCGGCCAGACCAGCGGGTACCGGAGTGCGGGTACGGACAGCGCCAACTCGCCTCAAACCACCGATGTGCCGACTGGCGGAGCACGACAACCGGGGCACGAGCTCGAAGGAGGACCTACCGGCATCCCGACCACCGGCGCAACCCTCGACGGCACGACCCATAGGGGGAAGACAAAGAGTGGCACACACCCCGAGAAGACTGCCTGGAGCAGAAGTCGGCGGACACCAACTGGCGCCAAGGATGGGGACGCCGTCGCCGGATAGGGACATCCTGGAGCTACACCCCGATCCAGCTACATACGACCAGCCAAGTTCTGAGGTACTCCACGGCCCACCGCTTCCAGCAGCAGCACAACAGCAGGAACAGCCGGAAGTGTTCACCAATGAGATGGGGTGGACAGTACCGGCTGATGCAACGATGTCGGCCAGGGCAGTGGACGAGATAAAGGAACGCTGGGGGCGGAAACGGAAGGGGCAGCAGCAGACCATCCTAGTAAAGGATGAAGAGAAGTCGTGGAAGGTCATCTTCGGCAGGGGGCCGAAGATCACGATTCGGCACTTCGTGCCTTCGCAAGAGGGGGGGAGGTGTGACGCTCCAGAGCGCACAATATAAACAAACATAGAAAATAAGCTTAGGTTAAGAGAGATAAAAAGCATGAAGCGACATAGAGAATAGGATAAATATAATAATTAGTTTAAGAGAATAAAAACCTGAAACGAATTCAAATAAAAAAGGCGGGCGCGCCAATAGAAATAGCTGGGCACACTGATCCACGATCACCGGGTCACACTGACCCCGATTACCTGGTCACACTGATCCATGATCAGCTGGCCACACGCGCTAAGCCAGAGGACCAGGGATTTTGACGTGGTGCGGGCACACTTATTCACGCCAACGGGTATATAAAGGGGTGCCGGTTGCCCAGGTCAAGTCACTCTGCAACCGACAGCGATCGGAGAAGGTGAGCCTTACGCATTGGTGTGAGCAACCACTCGGAGTTACTTGTGGAGTCTCTTTCTAGGATAGGGTCTAGTACCCCGTCCAAATACATTGTAGTTAGCGAAACCCCCTTTCCCCCTCCTCTACCCATCCTCCGAAAGACCGGCCGTCATCAGTGCCAGCCGATCTTTGGGGCTCATCCACCCACCACTAACCGACTCGGAGCGACGAAGCCGCCATCAGTGGCAGCGGACTCTAAACTCGAGCCATCCCTCGGTTCACCGAGTCGCCCACCCGCTCGGGTTTCTTTCCCCCCCTCGCCTCACCGAACTCACCTTCGTAGACCCACAGTGGGGTGCGACTCGTCTCACAACCTGGAAGACCTCAGTGGTCTCCACACTCTCTCTTTCCTAACCTGGAAGACCTAAGGGGCCTCCAAAACTCTCTCACCTAACCTGGAAGACCTAAGTGGCCTCCGAACCCTCTCACACACACGGGGATATTGATATCTCGGGGGGAATTATCTAGAGGGAAAGGGACGCATACAGAGGGACATATTCTCCGGCGCAAACAGGAAGCCGTTGCTCTCATATCCAACCACCGAGGGGCATACTTTCCGGCGCAGATAGCCGTATTCTTTCTTTCTCATCTACAGGACGCCAGCCGCTGCGCAACTACCGAAGGACAATCAGTAGCCGCCCACGACCGCCCTCGACGACACCGCCGAAGACGGAACCAGCCGCGCCGCTCTATCCTGTTCTTTAAACTCTGTAAAATTTAAGTAAATAAACGCAACCCCTTCAATTTCACCGAACCCCGCTCGTGTCATACTCTGGGAACCGGGTCAAACTCTTACAGCAACCACTCCTGACACAAATAAATGTTGGAACGAACTCCTGGACACCGTTGAACTACCCCCAGCATAGCAGGAACGT
>JBAMCF010000037.1:0-31418 GCA_037075285.1 Drosophila lutescens | reverse complement strand
AGCAAGTTTACACTTATATTTGTAGTACTAGTCACATTGAATTGGAAAAGCAAGCTTATTTGAACAAAAAAGACTTAAAACTATTACTTATTACTAACAATTTTGAATTAGACATAGATACTTTTATTATTTTCATTATTATTATTACGTGGGGATTGATTAATATTTTATGATAATTATTATTATTTTTGACTTTAGTTTAATTTTCACGATTTGTTTTGTTTTTGTTTTTATTTTACTTAAAATGTTCCTTAATTTTAGATTTAAACTGAGTTGCGCTCCTAATCGTTTTATAATTATGTGGTAGACTGTTCCACAGACGGATAGCATTTACGTAAAACTGCCTGTTCGAGCATAGCGTATTATATCTTGGGCATATGAAGTTATTAGTTCTAGTTGATGTAGCTGATATAAGTTTGTTATATAAATATGAAGGTTCTTGGGTTATCACAATTTTATGGAAATATATTAGAGTCCTATAGTTAATCCATGAGGTCAAGTTCAGGTCCAGAATTTTATTAGTTAAGTGTGATACATGGTCAAGACGGTTCAAATTAAAAACATATCTGATGATAGAGTTAAAGGCAACTACCAGCTTTTGCATATCACGGGTACCGCAGTGTCCAAAAACTTCCACACCATAAAATAGTGTTGGAACAAGAATCACTTTAGCTACTAACAGCCTTATTTGAAATGGTAGGAATGTTTTGGAGTATGTAAGCTGGCGCAATAAGCCGTATGTTCGACCTGTAGCCTTCGATATGTGTTTACTCCAGCTAAGTGTGTTGCTGAACGTAATACCTAAATTATGTGCGTACTCCTCAAAGTCTATCGGCATGTTGTTGATTACCAAGTTTTGAATACTTGTGGTATCGATTGGTCTCTTAGAGATCACAACACACTTGGATTTTTTTGGGTTTATACTCAAGCCATTTTCGCTTGCCCATTTTTCAATTACTTGAAGCATTTTATTACTAGATCTAACACAAACATTTAACTGATTAATTGGACTACTAACATAGATTTGCACATCATCTGCATACAGGTGAACTTCACAATCGGACAAAAGACTAGGTAAATCATTCACATACATAGAAAACAATAATGGTCCCAGGACAGATCCTTGGGGAACTCCACGAGTAAGTAGGCTGAAGCTAGAAATCTGACTTCCCGCAACAACTGCCTGAATCCTCCCATCAAGATATGATTCGATAAGGCGAAGTGCAGTACTTGAAAAGTTAAAAAGGCTCTTTAGTTTTGTAATTAAAATACTGTGGTTTACAGAGTCAAATGCTTTGCTGTGGTCCAGAAGGGTTAAAAAAGTCACATAGTTATTGTCAAGTTGTTTACGTATGTCTTCAACGATATTCGTTATTGCACTTACACAGCTTCTCTTTTTTCTGAAACCAGATTGTTTTTCTGATAATAACGAATTATTTTCTAGAAAATTTTGAATTTGTAGTGACATTAAATTTTCAAGAACCTTTGCTAAAAATGGTAGGATAGAAATAGGCCTATACTCTTTATTTGGTTTTAGTACTGGAATTATCTTGGCTTTTTTCCATGTTGAAGGAAAAGTGGAGGTAGTAATCGCAGTATTAAAAATCTTGGTAATATGTGGGAGGAGTAAAGGTAACATAATTTTAAGAAATTTTGGGTTAACATTGTCTAAACCTTCAGCACTTGACTTAATTTTGAGAATACCGTCTAAAACTTCACCTTGATCGACGCACACAAAGCTAAAACTATTATCACAGTAAGTAGTATTATTCAGGTACTGGTTGGAAGTTGCTTCAGGTACATCAAGTTGAGTAAACGTTCGACAGAGTTCCTCGACATCAACATTGTGATCAGCACTCAGCCTACACTTATCTGTACATGGTTGTTTGTTGCTAGTATGTTAAGAGCCGACTTACAATCGGCTACTAGTGTCGAGTTGGTTCTTGCTGCTGCGAGAGATTTGATAGCCGCTTGGCTATCAGAGTATATCCTTACCTTGGTATTCCTGAGGCATTGCTGAATCGAAAGCTTGGCTGCTTTTAAAATAGCAAGTACCTCAGCCTGAAAAACTGTCGCTGATTCTGGGAGGTGGAATTTCGATTCTATCCCCCAGCTTTCAGCGAAAATTCCAGCCCCTACACCACTGTCCATCTTGGAGACGTCAGTGTAGAGTGACACCTCATCTTGTCCGGTTACTCTGTCATTCTCCCAGTCTTCCCTCGTTGGAAAGGTAGTCGTAAATCCGTTTCCAAATCTTATCTCCGCCGTCATATAATCCGTTTTGTTCTTTGCCAGATAGTTGCTGTCCTCTAAGATACGGCAGTGCCCTGCGTGGTAGCCTTTCCAGCATTTACTTGCCTTCAGTCTGACCGCACTCTGCGCTGCAGTATCTTTTATGAAAAGTTCTATCGGCATTATATCCAGAACAGTGTTCAACGCGGCAGCCGGGCATGATCTTAATGCCCCTGTAGCTCCTGCGCAAGCTGATCTCTGAATTCTTGTCAGCTTGGTAATATTGTATGCTCTTGTCAGGGCTGGCCACCAGACTAGTGCCCCGTATGTGAGAATTGGCCTTACCACTGCTGTGTAAAGCCATAATATTGTATACCCTAGTTTTTGCCGAACATTTTCCTGCATGAGTAGAATGCTATACTGGCCTTTTTTACTCGTTCCGTGATGTTCTGTTTCCACGAGAGCTTCGGGTCTAGTATCACTCCTAGGTACTTAGCTTTACCCGATAGCTCGAGTTCGATCTCATCTATTTTTGGTTTACTGTATGTTGGGATTTTTGTTCTTCGCGTGAAGAGCATTAGTTCGATTTTACTCGGGTTTATACCTAGTCCGAAGGTTTTTGCCAATTCATTGAGTCGGGTAAGGGCCCCCGTTATTATGTTAATAATAACATCTGGGAATGGTACGTCGCCTGCGTAGGCTACTACTTTAACTCCTCCGCTAATGAGCTCTCTTAATATGTCGTTCATGTTAATAAGCCAGAGCAGTGGCGATAGAACCCCGCCCTGAGGTGTGCCTCTCTTCACAAAGCGTGTGAGGTATGTGCCACTCAGTTCGGCTGTTATCGTCCTGTTCGTGAGCATAACTCCGATCCAAGCTCTGATATCTCCTTCAATGCCGATCGAGTTGAGGGAGCTCAGTATGGATTCGGCGTTTACACTATTGAACGCACCTTCTATATCTAAGAAGGTGGCCATTGTATATTGGTTAAAATTTAGCCATTTTTCTATGTGGCAGACTACTTCGTGTAGTGCCGTTTCTGTTGATCTGCCCTTTCGGTACGCATGCTGAGCGTTCGATAGATGCTGCTTCTCGGTGTTTTCCCGGATATGAATATCGATCATTCGTTCCAGCGTTTTCATTAGGAAGGAGGTAAGGCTGATCGGCCTGTAATCCTTTGCTAGGATATGACCTCTTCTTCCTGGTTTTGGTATAAATACAACTTTGGCTTCCTTTCATAGAAGCGGTATGTGTGTTAGTCTGATGCAAGCCGTGTAAATGGCTTGCAGCTACCTACTGAAGCTGACCTGTGTTGCTTGAAGCATTGCCGGGAAAATGCCGTCTGGCCCCGGACTCTTATATTTATCGAAAGAGTTTATCGCCCAGTTGATTCTTTCAGTGGTTACGATATCCCTTGTGTGTGTTGTTTGATGAGCCCTCTGACCGGCTCTGCGAAATAAGTCCCCAAGAAATAAGTCCCCAAGAAATAAGTCCCCAAAAAATAAATGAAATAAGTCCCCAAAAATTTGTATGGGGACAACAACAACGATTTTAGATGTCATTTTGGGGAAGTATTTCATTTTTTGGGGGAAAAAAAATTGGGGACTTATTTCATATGCAATAAGTACCCAAAAGTGGATATGAAATAAGTCCCCAAACCCAATTTTTGAGGACTTATTTCATTTTTCTTGTTTGACAGAAAATAGGTCTAAGTGTGCCAGGCAACGCCTGACAGCTATCACATCATAACCTAGCCTTGGTTTACTAGTAAGTCGCTCAGTTCGCTTATTTACATTGCGCGACGTGTACGTGAACTATGGAGTGCGAGAGAATTATAGGTCTACGCCGAACTGGCCATTTGTTTTATGTTAGAGAGCAAAAAATGTTGTATATGAAAAAATCGAGTTATAATAATATAACAAAACTAGAATGCCGAAAAAAAACTTGCCGCGCTCGGTTAAATCTTTTGGAAAACGGTACCTGCGAACTGCCTACAAAATTTATTGAACATAACCATGAAAACGAGGAAGAGGCGTATTTAAAAATAATGGCTCTAAATGATATGAAACAACAATGTTCTAACGTAAATGGCGTTCTAGGAGCAGAAAATAGTGCCATCAGTGGCATTCGATCAGCGTATCGTAATACCTGCGAAAGGTATTTATTGATATTGTGCTTATGCAACTTTATAAAATATTAATTATTTTGTAGGTTCCCAGAAGATACAAAAAACATTGAGTTTGGCAAAATTCGACGCGGCTTACAATATATCGCTAGCCAAACCTTCATTACTTCACCTCAACTTCCAGTGCAAGTTATAGAGGCATTCAATTTTGAGCATGTGTGGACTTCTTTTGGTCTAACCAAGGATATGTCAAATCCACTGCCATTCTTTACCGCTTGTATATTCGAGGAGGAAAAACAAGCTTTTTGCATATTTTCCTCTTTAAAAATAATAAGTGGAATAAAAGAAAACATACCTCCACAGAATAGAAGATTCCTAATGGATGGAACTTTTAAAATAGTTCCAAAAGGGTGCTTTAAACAGCTACTTGTTATTTATATTCAATATTTTGAGGAAGTAAATAACTGCATTCTTTCCAAACAAATAGAATTCATAAATATATAATATTTAACATGCTTAACGATGGAAAGGTCAAGCTGCGCCGCAGGCGAGCAATTTTTTTTAAAAATCGCGCGATTTTTAAAAAAAATTGCTCGCCTGCGGCGCAGCTTGATATTGAATAAATATGATTTCATATATACTTATGGGTAATATTATAGACTTTTTGCTTTTTATAAGTTCTTGGAAGTTGAGGGTGTTAAGAATTAAACCTTTTCTTCTTAGGTATTTCCAGTATTTTTCATTTTAATGAATAAAAAATGTTATGAAGAATTATTACAATATATCAAAGAAAATGTATTCGATTTGGAGCCTTCAACAATAATAACAGATTATGAGGCAGCCATGAGAAAAGCCATCCGAAATGTGTATCCCACAGTTAAAACTGTTGGTTGCTGGTATGTAAATTGCCGTTTTTATTTTCGATTACATTTTTTTCGTTTTAAGGTTCCATTTTTGCCAAGCATTAAGAAGAAATATGAGCAAACGCAAGTCCTTGCTAGAATTTATTAGGAATTCAAAACTAGCTAGTTCGGATTTTCACAAAATATTGGCTTTACCATTGCTACCTCCGTATTTAATTGAAAGCGCTTTTCACGAAATCAAGATTCGAATTTTTATGTTTGATGTTAACAACGATTTTCGCAATTTTTTAACTTATTTCGACAAGCAGTGGATTAAGAAGGTAACACCTCTTAACGTAAAATATTAACTTATTTCTGAAATTGTAATTAGGTGGGCTGCAATAACTTTTCAGTGTATAAGGAAAATACCCGCACGACAGCAGCTGTGGAAGGATACAATGGTGTTTTAGGGCGTTCTGTGTTGCCAAATGGCAATTTCTTTAAATTTGTTAAAGTTATTCGGGACGAGGAATACTTTAAAAGTCGCCAATTTATACAACTAACTGAGAGTGGAGGTTCTTCGACACATAAAAGACGAAAGGAGAATATTGAAAAAGATAAAAAGATTAAGGAAGCAACATTGCTATTGGAGGAAGGAAAGCTAAATGCAGCTTCCTTTCTTTCTCGGATGGTGTATAAGGATAATGACATTTGTGCCAACATGATGGAAAAAGAGAACATTTTTGATGATGTAGATGACGATTCGGCAGACGAAAATTCAGATGAGGAGGAAGCCGCTAATAATCCGATAGCAACAACTGACGATCGTAAATGTGTGGTTTGTTTGGACTTGGTTCCAAATATTTTATTTTTTCCATGCAAACATTTAAAAACTTGCGCTGAATGTCATCTAAAACTACAAGGAGAAGCAATTGCAAGTAACTTAGAGCATTACAAGTGCCCTTATTGCAGAAAAGATGTTGAAGATACCATGCAAGTCTTTATTTAATTTTAAATAATTTAAAAAGAAAACGTAAAATACACACATCAAAAGAACTAAAACAAATTTGGGGTGTTATTTTTTTTTTTGAATTGGGAACTTATATTTCATATGAAATAGCTCCCCAAACCTTTTGGGGCCTTATTTCATTTTTTTTGTATTGCCGACTTTTTGGGATTGAGGAGTTATTTCGTTTTTTAAATTGGGGACTTATTTCATATGAAACAACTCCCCAATTTTTGGGGCCTTATTTCATTTTTTTTTGGGGACTTATTTCTTGGGGACTTATTTCTCAGAGCCCTCTGACCTTCAGTAGGTGCTGGCTTTTCTCAAAGGTTGCCTGGAAAGTGTGTATCCACTAGTGTCTCTAGGGATTCTTCCACTGTTGTAGTCGCTGATCCGTCTTGTTTGTGTAATAGAGTTGGGCTGTTATACCCTTTAGCAAGGACCTTGCTTAGTCTAGCCGAGTCTTTTATACCTTCTAGCGATTCGCAGTAAGTCCTCCAAGAGTCTTTCTTGGCTGCGTATATAGCTTTTTTGTATGCTTTTTGTGCTTCTTTGTATGGCTCCCATTCCTTGGTAGCATAGCTGGAGTTATAGGCTTTTCTTGCCCTCTTCCTCAAAGTGCAAAGCTCTTTGGTCCACCACAAAGGGTGTTGTTTATTAGAGTATGAAACCTTGCAAGTTTCCTTATATGCATTGTTTAGAATGTTTGTTAGCTCCTCTACTTCCTTGTCCAGGGTCGTCGTAGAGGTTTGTACCCGTATTCTTCTGTTGCTAACTTTCGAGTAGACAATCTAACCGAATTTGTCCCAGTTTGTTCTACGGGGGTTACGTTTCGGTTCCGGTTTGCTAATCGGAATCGAAATTTCGAAGAAAATGTACCTGTGATCTTAAAACGAATTTTGTTTCGACACTATCCACTTTTCAACCTTATATCTACTAAATTCTGTCTGTAAAGTGAGGTCTAACACCTCTTCCCATCCCTGAAATTCCCTTGTGCTTGAGAATATAAAGGTGGGTGTGTTACCTCTGTTACATATGGTGATGTTGCGGCAGATAATATTATCAAAAAGAGACTCCCCCCTTTCGTTGGTTTCCGAGCTTCCCCATAGTGTGTGCCTCGCGTTAGCGTCCCATCCGAGCACCAGGGTCGTCTTAGTATCTTCCGCCCATTGCAGCAGCTTGATGACTGGCTCAGGTGGAGCCGGTTCATCATGGGCCATGTAGGATGAGGCTATCACCATCGATGTCCCATCCGCCGCCACGAATCTGGCAACTGCTAGATCCGGTGTGCTAAGATTGGGGCATAGAAGTGCGTTATAGTTATTCTTTATAATAATACCTGCTCTCGGCCTACCTGTCGAGTTAATTTAAAAGAGTGTATATCCTTGTTGTGTTAGACCTGAGATTTGTCTGTCTCGAGTCCATGGTTCTTGAACGATGCCTATGTCAATGTTCCTCTCACTGAGAAGAACTGCAAGATTGGCTGAAGCATGCGTGCTGCGCTTCAGGTTAATCTGCACGACTTTAGGCATCGGTGTTGGGTGTTACGAGAACATCATCCGGCTCTGCTAGGAAGACCTTGATCTTGGCCTTCCGTAGGCCGTACCGGATGGTGTAGTCGGCCTTCTCAAGCTGCGGCAGGCAGTGTTGGTTGATAAGGAAGAGGAACGGCTGGCTCGTCTTCATCTCCTTCTCTACTTTAAGTATCGCCCAGTCCTCTGTGTGCACTTCTGGGTTCTGAGCCCTCAGCAGCGACAGCACCTTTCCTTGGTCAGTCTGCTCCTTTGGCAACCAAATGCGAGCCCGCGGCCTCCTTGGAATCTCCCTGGCGTGGACGAGCCTAATGCTAAGGCCGTCCCATGCATGTCCAATCTTGGCTATGCATTCCGCCAGGAAGGTCCTTGAGAACGAGTCATCGCACTTGATCACCCGGTGCCCTCTGACCATGTCCGACGAGTCGAAGGAGGGGATCGGACCATCTGGCACGGCTGATAGCCTTTCTGCTATCATGTCGGCCACCTTGACCTCGATCTCCTCCCACTTCTCCGACAGCAGGCGTCCGTCGTCGTGCAGGTCGCCCACCAGTGCCATCACGAGGCTGTCTCTGGCTACGTCGCTGAATTTCTTGGCCTTCTTCACAAAGGAGGTCGGTCTTGGCCTCCCCTGAGCGTCCTTTGCCCGTTTGGGTGCGCTCACGCTTGCCTCGTGCGAGCGGTCCCTCTTTGTGTTGGTTTCAGTGGCCTCCGGGCGCGTCCTCATGTATTCCTCGAAGTCTGCGATCTCCGCAAGGCATCGAGTCTTGTCCTCCGCATCGCGCTGGTCAGTCTTGCCCTCTGCCTCATTCTTGGCTATCTTGCCGAGAATAAAACGAGCCCGACTGACCTTGGCCTTGCGCTGCTGATGCGTAACAGTGGCCGCCTTGCTGGTACCCGGCTGGGTTCCGCTGTTGTGTGGGTTGATGTTCTTGGTGTCTAGTGGGGTGCTGGTCTTAGCAGCCCCTTCCCCTCCCTTCGGAGCAGGAGCACCCTGGCTGGGTGTTCGCGGCCCTTCCTCGATGGTAGCGGAATCGGTTTGGGGTTTAACCTCCCCCGTGAGGTCCGAAGCTACGGTGTTAGGTTTCATTTTCAATACATAATCGCCCGCGTTGCTCGACCAGGCAAGCGCGGCGGGCCTGAGGGTTGTTGGGGCTCTATGAAAAAGTCGACCGTGACTCCGCCCCAAAGCCACGGCAAGGCCACTTCCGACCCAGGGTTGCCCGGCCCTGGGAAGGCTCCGTTAAAACACAGCTGGATTTACCCCTCAGCTGCAAACCTGAAAGTCAGTGGGCACGGGTCGCTTGACACGCCTGACTTGAGTGTAGGCACTTTAAAGTCCGCCCGACTACGATTCGTCAGCATCCATAGTCATAGCTAGACTATGGACCTGCTTCCAGCCGCCCTCACGGGGAGAGTATAGTCGCACTACCATCGGTGCACACAGTTACGGCAGGGGACGAGTCCCCCGTTGGTCCCCCGTTGGTCCCCCTGTGTACCCGACGGCTGACACAGAACAAAATATGACAAAATATCAAATAGATATGTGTTGGTTAATTTGATCTTTTTTAGGATCAATTTTTGTCATATTATTCTAACATGAATAAATATTATTTTGATCTTATTTCATACTAATTTTTGAAAAAAATACTGAATTCGGTATTTTAATAAAGTATATTTAGAATTCATATGAAATCATATGACTTTGATATGATAAAATATCAAATGTCAACCTATCGTTTCGAATTTAGTTCGAAAAGCCTAGTACTCAGTACGACGAAAACTGCTAGCTAAGCATAGGAGTAAGCGAGAGGCAAATAGGTGGCTAACGCCTTTAGCTGGGACTTTTTTTCACCGCGGTACTCAGTTGAGCTAAGGAAATAGTAAGGAAATACCAAAAAAATACCAGATTTAGCGGATGAATTCCGATGAACGCCTTTAGCCGAGGCCCAAAGAATAGAAAATTTGATCTTTGGCTGTGTTTGTGCGGAAGCGGTGTGCCAATAACACATTATAAATGGAAGGAAAACCCCGAAAACCAATAGAAAAGTGCCTGTAGGATTTGCGGCAATACATATCGCTATGCCAACAGCGAATTTAAAGCTTGCGACCCAGGTCGGCTCAACATTTTGTAATATTTTAAAATTGGCGCCAGCCGATGTTTGCTGCTTGTCAACAAACCGAGCTGATTGAGAGTAAGACCATGCTACATGCATTGCGGACGAACTCCGAAAACTTCCGCCACACTAAAAGATTAATACTTTTCGACTAGTAAAACTCTTAGCCGAACTGAGTACTAGGCTAAAGGTAGAAATAGTGTTCCACAGTTTACAACACTTTACAAATTTGAGACAGTGCAGCACTGCAACTCGAGCCAACAGCACAAAATATTCGAGAACAAGGTGAGTTTTTATTGTAAAACTAGCAGGGTGCCCGCAGCTTTGCTTGCGATGGATAACCCGAATATCATACTTTTCTTTTGTAATAGGTTTGTAGTAGAACTATGTAATTTTGCATTTTAAATATATTTGTAGTTTCGGATGAAACTTTAATTAACTCTAATTTCCACACCACCCGGAGATAGAGGATACGGCGCGTTTTTTTTTAACGTGGTTTCCCCTAAATAGGCCTAGTCCACAATATAAGTTCAAATATTTTTAAAAAGTTTTTTTTAAAACCTCTCTGTAAACAACATTTTTTGTTCGGCCATCAGGAGATGGGATGATTAAGCTCTTTGCTGAGCTAACTCTTGAACAGGCCACATAAAATTGTCCATGGGAAAAAAAATCGTCCCTTAGATCTAATCCAGCTACTTTCAAAGTCTGCCCTTGTGACTTATTTATTGTAATAGCAAAACAGACCTTTACACGAAAGTGTAGACGTTCAAACTCAAATGGTAAGTTGGATGACCTTAAGGGATTTCTTGGTATGAATACTGTCTCTCCTTTGGCACAGCCTGTAAAAATAACGGCTTCAATAACAAATTTGTGAAGAGCTTTCACTTGCAATCTCGTTCCATTGCATAACTTTGGGGGACTTGAGTTTCTTAGCAACATTATTGGTGTACCAATTTTAAGCGTAAGAACGTGCAAAGACAATCCTGCTGGATTCTGCATATTAAGGATAATGCACAGCATCTTCTACCTCAGTAACAGTGTCAACTGATTTGTATGTAACTTCCTCACCGTTAAATGATTTTGAAAGATGATTATTTATTGAAGCAGCTGTGTCATTTCTTGAAGCTAATATTGCTCTTTCTGATAGACAGTCCAATGACTTGTGAACGATATTGGAAATATCTGGAAAAATATTTGATGTAAGTTCTTCCAAAGTGTTAACAACTGTACCTAAGCTTGATGAAATTATTATTTTTCCATCTCCTATTTTAAGTAAAGTTTGGGCAAAAACACCGGCCGTTCTATCACCTAGTAAGTGCACACGCTTATTTTTCGTAAGAACCAATTTTTGAATTTTAGACCACAAAATGGAAGATTTTATGCAAGATTTTATTTCATCGGTCCTTGTTCCACGGGGCACAACTGGGAGCGTTTGTCGAAAATCTCTAGCCAATAGAACAGTTATACCTCCCATTAATATGTCATTGCCTCTTATATCGTTTAAAATTTTATCGAGAGCTTCAAATCCCCCTTTATGAGCCATAGTACATTCATCCCAAACAATGAGTTTACAATTTTTAAGAACGAAAACAATGTTGGACTGTTTGGAAATGTAACAATAGGGTTTTTCCATATTTATTAAATCATATGGAACCTTAAATGCAGAATGGGCTGTCCGTCCTCCGTTTAATAAATAAAAATGTTTAATTTTTAAACATTTATAATGTCCTAAACTATTCTTTGGCGGAAACACAGATTCGATTGGGGAGCCCCAATAAATCTTAGCAAATCAGTTTAAAGTTATTAGAATGTAATAAAAATGCATGTTAATATTGTTAATCAATGGATTTGGCTGTGCGTTGATTCCCAGTTTTCTTACTGATAGCTTTATATATAGAGATGAACTGGGTGGCAGAATATAAAGAACATACATACATACATAACAAATAAATAATTTAGGTAAATATTAAGTTTTATAAATAAATGAATGAATTCCCTTGGTTGATCGAATACGTGTGTGTATTTCTGTGTGGGCTTTTGCATATGTATATTTCATTCTTTTGAGTGTATTTGTTTTTGAACGTATTCAAGAAATTACTATTTGGTATTGGGTTTGCGAAAATATTTTGTGTAATGGTATTTCGAAGAAAAAAATTACAGTCATAAAGCATAGTCAGGGTGTGGAAAAGAGATGGAGATATATATATGCAAGCGTATGCTGGATATGACGGCTACTTTTTAATCGGGTATTAAAAATACTAAAAAGTTAAAAATTGAAGCCGTCATATTTTTTAAACATTTATTATGCTTTTAACTATTTTTTAGCGAAAACACGGTATCGATTGGTTTAGCGTACAGGATTTCATTTTCTAATTGAATGAGTTTTGGGGCACTTTGGTGGGGGGTGGGTCACCAATAACTATAAACTAAAGTCTACAGAAATTAAAACCGTATTAAAGCTCAATTTATATTTTTAAGGAAGCGCTGGGAGAGGGAGGGAGACGTAATCATTTGTTGACAATTTGTATGAAAATGCAGAGAGAGATAGCAATATGCAGGCAGAAAACGTATGATGCTTATGGAGACACTTAAATTCGATAATAGATCGACTTTTTGCTTAGTTTCTTTGTTTAAAAGATAGCTAGAGCTTTGGTGAAACCATCAAATGAATCGTTAAAGCTTACGGAAAAACTTTACCGAAGGAATTTTTGATACTCTGTTTAGAAGTGACATTTTTCGACGTTTGAAGATATTTTTGGCTAAATTGTAATTTTAGAACGTGTGTTAAAAATAGTAAAAAGCCTTAAATCTAAGCGGTCAAGTTTTTTAAACATGTATAATGTTTTAAAGTGTTTTTGGGCGAAAACACGGATTCGATTGGTTAAACGGTTTAGCATCCATAATTTTTGAAAAGAAAATTGACATTTTTTCCAATTGGAAGCGATTGGGGCCACTTGGGGAGCCCCAATAAATCTTAGCAAATCAGTTTAAAGTTATTAGAATGTAATAAAAATGCATATTAATATTGTTAACCAGTGGTTTTGGCTGTGCGTTGATTCCCAGTTTTCTTAGTGATAGCTTTACATATAGAGATTAAGTCAATTTGTTTTTTATTGAGTGCTAAGTCGATATATCACAAAGTGGAGGTGATTTTAGCTTTGCCGTCGTGTTAGCACACAATTTTAAGACATTTCGGTCCTGAATGTGCGTGTGTGTGTACCGGCCGCAGTTTCATGTTGTGTGTGTCACAGGCGTATTATAGAAGAAGTCCCTGCAGTTCCATTCAGCGCTTTTTTGGCAGTGAATCACTGCTAAAAATTGAGCACTAAGCGCTCAATCACTGATGAATTTGTATGAAAAACAGCGATGATTTTAACATGGGCATGTCCTAGGGGCTCATCACTGCCAGAAACTAGCGCTTTTTTAGCACCTGTTCATCGCTTAATTCATCACCAAATTCGGCGCCTTTTTGGCGCTATTTTAGCGCCGAAATATCACCCAAAATCATCAGCAAAGAGAGAGAAAAATACTAAATATTTTGAATTTCATCGCCTTTATCAAAAGGTTTATTTCTTTTCAATTCATTTTACTACATCATTTTTGGTAGATTATTTTCATACTTTTACATTAAATTAATAGATTTTTACCAACTACGGTGACTTATAGGGGTCTTCGGTACGTTTATCATGGCTTCCGGAGTCTTGGTGAGCTCCCTTTTCGCCCATGGATATTTTTCACACAATGGGATCTTAATTAGGAAAATGTATATTGTTATAATATTAAAAATAAAACATGCATATTCTAAAAATGAGTAGCTATAATAATTTAGACAAGACAAAGTTTTAATACCCTTGAAAATTACTTACCTAAAAATGTATTCTTGATTAATAGCACTTTTGTTTAAACTCGAAAACAACTTATCACAGTTAGAACGCAATTGAAAAACGCGGAACAACGGCGCCGGCTTTGACAAATAGAAATAGAGTACTGAGCGAGAAAAACAACATTTCAATCTCTCTTGTTGTTCTTTTCCCTTTGCCACGATCGCGCTTGCCTAATTTGTCTCCTACCCCTGCGCAGAGAGACAGTTTAGGGAGAGCGCCGTCTCTGGCGCCGTTTCGGTCGGCTCCGTCGGCGACGGAGATTGAGAGAGAGTCGCTTCTGCGGAGGCTCTGCCGGCGTCGCAGTCGACTCAGTGCAATTAAGCGCTCGGTCTGAATTCGGGAACTGCAGGGGTATTATAGATTTTGCTGGCCCACCTATACATATGTATACCGATTCCAAAAAATGTGAAATGATTAGAATTAAATTGTTTTAATATAAAATAATAATTTTGTTTTACTGGGAGGGTACTAATATACACGAAAAAAGATCATTTTGATGACAAAAATTGATATGATAAATATCATTTTGATGCCCAAAAAGTTCAAATGCTATTTTAAAAATTGAT
This sequence comes from Drosophila lutescens, assembly GCA_037075285.1. Lineage (NCBI taxonomy): Eukaryota > Metazoa > Arthropoda > Insecta > Diptera > Drosophilidae > Drosophila > Drosophila lutescens. Next base: position 17,114 of record JBAMCF010000037.1, on the reverse strand, counting down.
CTTTCTTAAGATTGAATTGATATAAAACAAGAGAGAACGCTATAGTCGGGTGCCCCGACTATCAGATACCCGTTACTCAGGTAAAGGGAGTGCGAGAGAGATGGAGATAGAAACTTTGGTCACGCATAACTTTTTAACGAATGGTCCGATTTGAAAAATTTCTTCTACATTTCGATAGGTATTGATAAACACAATAAAACTGAATTTTTACTTTTCCGAAATATTGAAATTTTTAAAATCGTATGTATGCGATTGTGGGCGTTAGAGGGGGCGTGGCACCTTTTTGAAACAAACTTGCGTTTATACCCGTTACTCGTAGAGTAAAAGGGTATATTGTATTCGTGCAAAAGTATGTAACAGCTAGAAGGAAGCGTTTCCGACCCCATAAAGTATATATATTCTTGATCAGGATCACTAGCCGAGTCGATCTAGCCATGTCCGTCTGTCTGTCTGTCTGTCTGGATGAACGCTGAGATCTCGGAAACTATCAAAGCTAGAGGATTGGTATTTGGCATGAAGATTCTTGGAGTTCCTACGCAGCGCAAGTTTGTTTCAAGAAGGTGCCACGCTTATATACGATTTTAAAAATTTAAATATTTCGGAAAAGTAAAAATGCAGTTTTATTGTGTTTATCAATACCTATCGAAATGTAGAAGAAATTTTTCAAATCGGACCAATCGTTAAAAAGTTATGCGTGATCAAAGTTTCTATCTCCACCTCCCTCGCACTCCCTTTACCTGAGTAACGGGTATCTGATAGTCGGGGCACCCGACTATAACGTTCTCTCTTGTTTGATAATGTTGACTTGAGTGCAATTTCATATCAATTTTTTTTTCTGTGCGTTTTCTTTTTGACGCCAATATACGGCAAAAGAGTGATGATAGTGCCAAAATAGGTATGAGAATAAATATTGGAAGCAATGTGCTTTGCAGTCAAGGTGGTACTGTGCACTTCAAAAACTTTAAAAAAAAACTGTGGTGGCCGGGTTGTAGAAAACGTCCCACAAAACTACTTGGAATCTAGTTTTTCCTCTCTTTGACACTGTTGCACCACCTATAAAATTGTGATTTTTTTCTATTAATTCAATGGTTAAAAGACACAGGAACTGTAAAAAATTGGTGAGGTTGCCAAAACTTGAAAGTGGTCAAACATTTGAAAATTGAAAATTTTAATCGCGGTTTTCTGCCCTTTTAAAAAGTCATTAATATTCCAAGCTTCTTTAGCGAGGATCTATTTCTTATCCCTTTGATTTCCCATCAATAATTTTCAGTTGAGCGCTTCTGTTGGTCAGATAAAGGCTTAAGCACATTTTTGGATTGCAGACGATTACTCTTCATCCAAATGTCCAATAGCTTTGAAAATTTGTTTCCATACTCTTTTTCGAATTATCTACCATCGCTGATTCAAAGTTTTTTAAAACCGCTAGTGGCCGTTTTCTCTAGGTAAGTCTGCTATGCCCTTTGATCATCTTTTTCATCAATTTTTATTCCAAGGAAATGTCGTATTTCATATACGTCAGGCATCTGAAACGTACTTGAAAGATAAATTTTATATTTAGACATTCTTTCGGAATTACTGGTGGCAATTACCACATCGCACAGTGGGAAAATCGGCTGATTTAGAGGCGATTTATTAATATTTTCTGCAATAATTATGATATTTTTGGACGAATAATTTTTTTGAAATATTTGTTTAATTTTTTATGTTTGTTTTGTTTTTAATATTTAATTTTTTAGTGCAATTTTGTATTTTCTCAGTTATTTTGGCGCAGTTACTATCATTATATATATTTCCGTCTATAATATTGTTGTAAACGAATGTCTGCAAAGCAAAAAATTTGTTGGAAGCATCATTTTCCATAAGCCGTACTGAAAATAGCACGCCCTTGGACACTGACAATGATGCTAATAAAATATATATTGGGTTGTCAAAAAAGTCCTGCGGTATTTTAATTATATTATTTTTTTCTTTTTTTACATCGAGCTTTTAAGTGACTCAAAGCTTCGTCAAATGGTTTATAACGGCTTAATGACTTAAGCCAAGCTCTTGACCTATGCTACGGCTACTACTATGCCGGTTTTATCGCAATTTTCTACGACAGGCCTTCCTTCTTTGAACACCTCTGCACCAGAACGAAAACGCTGAAACCATTGTTGTGCGGTGGAAATGTAAACTGGTTCGTGTCCATAAACTGCACAAATTTTATTGGCGGCTTGAGATGCATTTTTGCCTTTATCGTAATTTTACTGTAAAATATGCCGCATTTTCTCTTTATTTTGCTCCATGATTGCGAAGCTATAAGTCACGAACGACTTAAAAGAAAAGACAATCAATCAAACACGTGCCTTTGCACTAAGCATGTAATGTCCAGCCTGGTGGCGAAGTTAGGAACTGCAAGTTTGAATTCGAAAGTAACGTTTACGGAACCGCTTTGCCATTCGCCGAGGTTACGACGTAGAATGGCACGAAGGGCGATAGTTACATATCGATAGATAGCATAGCTGACCATGTCAGAGCTCAGGGTGATTGTCAACTCCATGCCATTTCCGGAAAAGTTCTTCTTCTGAAAACAGCGCAGCAAATCACACGTGATCAAGGTAAGCATGGCCACTTTTAACAGTACCATGCGGCTGAGGTTAAGACTGGTTATCTTTGATTAGGCAACCTCGTTTAGGAATCAAGTAACACATATAGCAGAGCGCCTGAGGCAAAAGCGGCTTCACATCAACCGCTTGCATGTATTGGTTAAGGGGTACATTAACTGGACAAGGTAAATATACAGCTAAATACAGTTAACAAGCTCTGAAATGTAAAACGCAACAACTCTTCGCTCGTTCAGTTTAGCTGCGGAAAGACCGGCGGGCTCGAGATCACCGAAAAGCATCCCAAAGGAAACATAGGAGCACCCTACGTGGCCGGAGGCCCCTTCGCCACATTGCAGTCCCCAAAAATCAAGCACAGCCATTAGACATACGCGCCGTACAAAAGATCTTAGCGAACGGCGCAAGGAAATACAGCGATCCACGTAGAGAGGCAGTGGCTGTCAAACTGGGTTACAAAGCTGCCATATTTTACACAACGGCCTGCTTAGAACTGCTTCCGACCAATACCTACGTTCATTTGGCTGCAAATTGTCAACACAGTACAGCGAACCTCAACAACGTTTTACCGCAATCTACCTGCACGCGGCAGTGACGTTGTAACTGTTAGACGGCAGCGGCAATATTTGCAAACGGCCACCCTCACGTAAAGTACTCCCAAGGAATGTGAACCAGTTCTAATGTGCATGGTCGTTGGTGGAGCCCAAGAAATTACGTCACCGTGCGCAACCCGCTGAAACCGTAAACCGTATGTGCGTGCGTCTAAGCCCAAATAAATCGTCGGCAGCTGCGCCTGGCAATCCGTGCTCATAAAACTGTGCCCATTTCCTGCTGTGCTTTTCTCGGTGCTCGACGCTCGCTGAGGTCAAACTGTAGCTCTAGTGCCTGTTCAACTGTATAGCTGTACGCCCCAACGGCGTTAAATAGTCCACAGTAGCGACCCAATAAGAAGAACCGGACCAAGAGCCCTGTCAGCCTGGATTAAAATTAACAATAAACTAAGTGAAAAAGCGAGCTAGAACACGTAATGGGCATCCAATGCGAAGACTAATCCACATGGGTGCAGAATATATTTTCTATCCGTGCTAAAGCGAAGTAAACCCACTCTAGCAACCCAATCTGCGGAACGACGAAGGCCTTCGACGGAGTCTACAGAGGGTGAGTGACAACATGTAGCATTGTGGTTATAAACTATATTTTGCCCCATATATTAGATATTTTTATCGCATTTCGGACAGCTAGAATTAAAATTATTTGTTAATAAACTATATTCGCTGACAAAAGCCCTGAAATTATGGAAGAACCATTTGAATTATATTTTACTCATTAGATCAGTTATAAACCTTATTCTATTAGAATATTAGAAATATAAGAACATTGAACTGACATTTAAGTTAAAACTATCGGATGTCATTAAGCGAAAACAAAACTTGGATTAAAATATGAAAGAATTTTGTGAACTTTGGACTGAATTAAAGCATTAAAACATGAGGTGCTGAGTTTTGGTATTATCCCTGATTGGTAATGTGAACAGGAAGTAGACGTCGTATACAACATTGGGATTTTCAATAACAATATCAGAAAATCAACGGTAGGGTGGGTAAAGACATGAGGCTACCGGAACAACTTGGTAGCCAACCAACTAAGAGGTGTGATATTTGGGCATAGAGTCTTTCGGTTTTTTTTTATAATTAATTTTGATTCATTAACCGTAATTTCAGAGCAACGGGATTTATAATTTTTATGTAGGCGGGTGTTGTGGAAGAAAAGAGTCAAAGAACCCTCCCGCAGGCTGTTCGCTAGCTGATTACCATAAAGTCCCAAACTGACAATTTTCCCCATAACTGTAGCCCGTCTCAGCTTGCCAAGTCCAGTCCTGAAAATCCTGTCTTTGGAAAGATATGTGCGTCAATTTCATCTGAGAGTAAAGGGACGAGACAAGAGTGCCCGGGAAGGATTTGGCGAGACCACTAGCGGATCCTAGTAGAATTGAAAAAACATATAGGGCCGCTAGGTAGGACATTACATAAATGGCGCCCAACGTGGGGCTGAGCAAAAACTGATACAATCCAGCGAAGCAGTTCACTCAGTTTCATAAACCTAAAGTATCCCAGATAGTATTTTTTTTTTAAGTCAAACTTTTTTCTTGTTTTTGTTAAATTTGATCATAGACCTTAGATAACGCAGTATCTGGTCGCCGGAAATGCACAATTGGGATAACACCGATTTTGACCGAGTCGAATAACTTAGATACCGGACGTCAATGCTAAGAGTTTTGTTTGTGTGTAGCCAAAGTGTTGCTGAAAAGTAAAAGCCGGAGTCTCGTTTTAGGAAGTCCAAGAAACGACCGCTTAACGACGTAGGTCAACACTGCAAAGCCAAATAAAATATGGTTCATAGCAGTAGTTGCAGAAGCGAGACGCTACCGTAGATATTATCAAGCTGGTTCTTTCTTAATTTTTTTTCTATTATACTTAATTAACGCAAGGAGTCCTCGCGTAGGATGATAACCTAATCCAGTTTACCATTCAGATATGAATGATCAGTAGAGGAGACGATATCTGACGGTAATCACCCGGAATTATTACATTTACTTCATCCTAATCTCGTTAGGCGTTCCAACAGTAGAACTTGAATATTTCTTTTTCTTTGTACTCACACTCAAGTATCACACCCGTCGTCTGCGACCCAATCACATACCAATCAGGGAAATTCGAAAAGTAACATTTTTTTTATATAAAGGGAAAAAGTATTGAACAAGATGGGAGTAACCGCTCGTAGTCACGAAGACTTACGAGATATCTCAGGCTTGCCTGAAGCAAGATGTAACATTTGTGCACAAACTCTTTTAGAAACTCAAGATCTAGTTAGTACCAAGTGCAATCACCTTTTTCATCGAAAATGCATTTCCACCTATATTGAGACCACTAAAGAATGCCCCATCTGCGGCAGGCTTTGTCATGCAAAAGACTTGCTCCAATTTATACTATCCATCGACAAACAACAGAACCGGAAGAATTCGGAGGGAGAGCGAGTGTCTACTAGAAGTCAAACAGCAAGGGGAAAAATCCCTAATCAAGAGAACTCGAACGTGAAAGCAGCAGCGGAGGACCCAGCGAAAAAATCTAATAATGAGCTTACCTCGGAAGAACTCTCAGTAGGAGGAAGTATGCTACCACCAGCTACTGGAACCGTCCGAAAATATGGAAATAGCCTGCGCGGGATAAAGCCTGGACGGCCTCGAAAATTCACAAATAGTGTATCAACCGACAGGACGCAATCGAGCCGGCGAAACCTTCTTCCAGAATGGCAGGCCAACCTGGCAGGAAACCGAGAGTATCGCCAAATGGTCGATCGCGTCGAGGAACTGGAACGAAAACGGGAACTCGTGAATTGTAACGATGATGACAACCAAATGGCGAATGTTCACACACCTAGGAGACATTCTCAGGTAGGCAACGAACGGGAAAATTGTAATTATTCAGGTTCTTCTGCAAGCTCCACTATTCGACCAGAAAAGGCTGCACAAATAGTGCAAAGTTGGGGAATCAAATTTGATGCAACAACTAAAGGCCCCACCGTACAAGAATTTCTCTATCGAATTAAATCTCTCACTCAAGACAGCCTAAATAATGATGTTGGCTTGGTGTGTAAAAACTTACACATCTTGTTGGTTGGTCGCGTGAAAGAATGGTATTGGAGATTTCGAAAGGCTCACTCGGAAGTCGAATGGCCAGAGTTCTGCAAAGCCCTAATGGAACAATACGATGACCACAAAGATGACGACTTGATTTATGAAGAAATTCGAGCAAGAAAACAAAAGTTAGGCGAGCCATTTGATCTGTTTTACGAAGACATTATGCTACTTGTTGCTAGATTAACTCTGCCCATCGAAGAGTACCGGTTAGTGCAACAACTTCAGAGAAACATGACTCCAGAAATACGGTAAGCCCTTTTATATGTACAGATTCGATCCGTAGCCCATTTAAGACAGCTGGTTCAACGACGCGAACAATTGCTTGGAGAGGAGGCGTGCAAACGGCATGGAAAAGGGGCAATCGGACCGAGTTCCTTTCGACGACAGATTGCAGAGTTAAAGGAGGAACATGAAGACCAACTAGCAGAGGACATGGAAGGAGAAATCCAGGCCCTAGATCGAGGTCCACGTGTAATGAGATGCTTCAATTGCGATCAAGAGGGTCATATCTGGAAACAATGCTCAACTGCTAAAACAGTCTTTTGTTTTGTATGCGGCGAGAAAGATGTATAGTAGTGTATAAATGAGAGTTCTGGATACAAAAGCTGGATACAAAAGTGGAGGGGGAGGTAATTAATTATGCTAATTAGGGTAATAAATTAGGACAAGGTGACAGGTGTGGGGGTAATTAAAGTTAATGGGTGCGTGACGAGTGATCGTTGATTAGGGTAATAAATTAGGTCAAGGTGACAGGTGACCGTTGCTTATATCCAGAAATCCGATCCAGAAATCGGGACTCTTATTAAGCGGGAAGAAGTTACTGGGGTGTGACGGGTGATCGTAAATTAGGGTGATAAGTTGCTTATATCTAGGAATTGTATTCAGGAATTCGCTCCCCCCGAATTTCGTTTAAGAAATCGGGACTCTTATTAAGCGGGAAGAAGTTACTGGGGTGTGACGGGTGATCGTAAATTAGGGTCCACAATAGTTATATCCAGCTTTTGTATCTAGGAAATGGGGTGAAAGAGGGGAGGCATTCTGCTTAAGTGGTTGACGGGATCGAACGTGGGAGAAGTTAGAAAAATAGGGTGAAACGAGGGGAGGGAATCTAGTTAAGCGGGTGAGAAGTTACTGGGGTGTGTCAGGTGATCATAGCGATATATTTGGGTTATCCTAGTTAATGGGGGAGAAATTACTGGGGTGTGCCGGGTGTCCTTTGCTTAGATTAAGAAAGTGTGGTGCTCACACGGGTACGTGTTAGAATGTCACGGGCTGTTGTCACGTCCAAAAGAAACAGCTGAAAGCAAGCACCCTTGAAAAGGGATCCCTTTGCTTGCCACTGAGAAACAAACTCCCACCCCAATAACGAAAACCACATCGACGTTATGTTGCTGGCAGAAACGCATCTCACCAGCAAATATAATTTTCAAATACGGGGATACACGTTCTACAGCACAGATCATCCAGATGGTAAAGCACATGGCGGAACCGGAATCTTAATAAGAGACCGCATCAAACACCACTTTCACCAAAGGTTTGCAAAAAATTATTTGCAAGCTACATCGATAAAATTACAGTTGGGCAACTGCAACCTTGCCATTGCCGCTGTTTACTGCCCACCCCGTTTTACAGTCTCCGAAGACCAATTCATGGACTTCTACAATTCACTTGGGGAGCGATTCATAGCAGCAGGAGATTACAACGCCAAGCACACACACTGGGGATCCCGCCTTGTGACCCCCAAAGGAAGGCAACTATATAATGCACTCATCAAGACATGCAACAAACTGGACTACGTTTCGCCAGGCAGCCCTACATACTGGCCTACAGATCCTAGAAAACTACCTGACTTAATTGATTTTGCTGTGACAAAAAATATTTCTCGCAATCTAATATCTGCAAAATCGCTTTTGGATCTATCATCGGACCACTCACCAGTGCTAATAACTCTTCTTGAAAGCCCGGAATTAATCGAGCACCCTTGGAGGCTGACGTCGCATCGAACCAACTGGCTGAAGTTCAAAAAGTACGTAAGTTCCCACATTGAACTGACTCCACAGCTCAACATCAAGGAGGACATCGACTGCTATGCCGATGCACTTGAGTCTGTACTCGTCGCAGCAGCCAAAGTCTCTGCACCGCAAGGGAGGGATGGGCGCACACACCAACACAAAACTAACCTGGAATTCGAACAGCTTGTTTTGGAGAAAAGACGTTTGAGGCATGCTTGGCAAACCAGCAGATCGCCATCCTCAAAACAAAGTCTTAAGGAAGCTGGTCGCAGACTTACCAGGGCCCTAAGGCACGAAGAAGTATAAGCATAACGCCAGTACATTGAGAAACTTTCACCCACCAGCACCAAGCATCCCTTGTGGAGGGCCCACCCAAATCTAAGAGCGCCGGCCGAAACAGTATTTCCCATAGGAGACTCTTCAGGCAGCTGGGCCAGAAGTTACAAAGACAGAGCTTGTACATTTGCTTTACACCTTCGAAATGTCTTTCAGCCAAACCCTGCAACAAATTCATTCGCATTACCGTCGCCGCCAATTCAATCGAAACTGAGACGGAGCCAATTCTGTTTCAACCAAACGAAGTTGCAAAAGTCATCAGCGAGCAATTGAAACCAAAAAAGGCTCCAGACGGTGATCTAATAACTCCCAAAATGCTAATTGAACTATCAAATTGTACAGTTGAGGTCATTTGTAAACTCTTTAACGGGATTACACGACTTGGCTACTTCCCAAAAAAATGGAAAAAATCGGTAATCATAATGATCCCAAAGCCAGGAAAAGATCACACAATACCAGCTTCATACAGACCGATAAGTTTAGTCTCGTGTCTGTCAAAACTGCTCGAAAAATGCCTTTTGACGCGCATAATCCCATATCTGAAAGAGCACAACGTTTTTCCGGCACATCAATTTGGCTTTCGAGAAAGCCATGGAACAATAGAGCAAGTCAACAGATTTACAACGGAAATATGGTCTGCATTCGAAAATCGGGAATACTGCAGTGCGGTATTCCTTGACGTTGCACAGGCTTTCGATCGAGTCTGGCTTGATGGCCTTATGCACAAAATCAGAACTATTCTGCCGGAAAACACTCACATGATACTTGAATCGTACCTTTACAACAGAGAATTCGCCGTGAGATGCAACACTACAACATCCGACGATTACACTATAGAGGCTGGAGTTCCCCAAGGTAGCGCCCTTGGTCCAACTCTATTTCTCCTTTACACCGCAGATATTCCCACGAACGTCCGGCTAACTACTTCCACATTCGCAGACGATACCGCGATAATAAGTCGGTCCAAATGCCCAATTCAGGCAACAGCACTACTAGCTGATCATCTCGTGATAGTGGAGAGGTGGTTATCAGACTGGCGTATAAAAATAAATGCGCAAAAGTGTAAACACATAACGTTTACTCTTAACAGACAAACGTGTCCCCCGCTAACTCTGAATAACACGCCACTTCCACAAGCTGACGATGTAACGTACCTTGGCGTCCACCTAGACAGGAGACTTACATGGAGGAAACATATCGAAGCTAAGAAAATTCATCTAAAACTTAAATCCATTGGCCTCCATTGGCTCTTAAATGCTCGCTCCCCCCTCTGCCTGGACTTCAAGGTCCTGCTCTACAATTCAACGCTTAAGCCCGTCTGGACATACGGCTCCCAGTTGTGGGGAAACGCGAGCAGCAGCAACATTGACATTATCCAGCGAGCACAATCAAAAATCTTGAGAACTATCACTGGGGCACCTTGTTATGTTCGGAACGACAACATCCACAACATTGGCATTCTGCCCGTAAAAGACGAAATATCAAAACAAAAAGCGTCCTACCTCACCAAGCTAACTTCTCATCCAAACCAGCTCGCCAGGGGCCTAGCCAGGGTCTCATACCGGACCCGATTGCAACGAAATGACCTTCCAGCTCAGCAATAGTTATTAGAGCCCTTTAATCTCGCGTCAGTCATCTTGACTGTTAGATAGCTTTTTAATTTAAGATTTTATATACTTATTGTTAGTCTCAATTCAGAGAAGATCCAATAAATAAAATGCATAAGTAATAAAAAAAAAAAAAAAGGAATATACGTCAATTCTTTGATAAACAAGTGACAATCATACTTGGAAAAATTGTGGAAGAAAACTGGGATAAAATTAGACGTCTTCAATTCTAACAATTGGGAACAATTTTACTCAAATATTTTGAATGAATAGTTTTTAAGTTATTTACAAGGGAATTGACAAAATTTATGGCTGAATTACCTCCCGTTTCTATTACAAATTTATCTAAGCTAGAATCATATGCACACTTTATAAAGTAAGCATATGAAATTGGTACATGTTCATTTACATTAAATAGTTTAGGACTTACATCAATATTTTTACGTCGAAGTATGCACTCGAAATCTGCATACACTGCGAACGGAACTTTTAGTTGATGACGCAGTATACTTCAATGTCGACTTATATGGGTTTGGGAGAGTGACAACCTTTCCACTGCAAAGCTCCTTGTGGCGAAGTGCGTGACTTGCAGTTGATGAAAAATTTAAGCAGGTATTGCAAAACCATTCCCGAACTGATTTTGTAGGTCTGCTCGCTACGAGATTCGTGCGGCTAGCTCAGAGAAGTTATGTGTTCGTCCCACCAAATTTATATAAACGTGACCGCCCCGTAGATCAGTGAGAAAGCACAGGATTCACGGGTTCGAATTGGGTTTATTGCGGGTATGATTACAGCGGGTAGTCTACGGTGTCTCCTGGTGATGTTCGTCTCTGCACGAACTGCGTCGCCTCGGTAATCGCCTTCCTCTTTGACTCCGTGCTCCGGTCTTGTAGCTCCCTGTAGCTCCCCGTGGACGCTCGGCGATGTTCTGCTCCGATGCGTTGACTCGGCGACCACACGTAGCGCCTCGGACTCGCAAGGAGATCAGCCGTGTGGGCTTAGGGAAGCGTCACCGTTCTCAGACTAGGGTGAACAGGAGCTGCGCTCTACAGGGCAACGCCTATAGACACACAACCGCCTGTCCCTGGCTCTGTCCCGGATGGTCCTACTAGGCTCTTGCTCGGATCGCGCTGACAGTCTAGGTAGATACCTGGAGGCTGCCTAGTGCTTCACCTTGCCTTACGCCTGGTGTAAACGAACGTTCCACCCTGGCCTCACCCGCTAGCTCGTTCGTGACGTTTCCGTGCAGCTCGATGTCCGATGCTCTGCTCCGGGGTGCGTTGGTTGTGAGGTTGGACGTAGCGTGGCTTTGGTACTTGGGGTTACGGATACGCCGGTCACGGCTCGTAAAACCGTGGGTCTTTCTAGGCCAGCGCCTTGAACTGACAAACGGTCTGTTCTTTCTAGGACAGCGCCTTGAAATCACGACGGGCCTAGTCGCTCTAGGACAGCGCCTTGAAATGACCAACAGCCTGTTCTCTCTAGGACAGCGCCTTGAAATGACAATTGGCCTGTTCACTCTGAGGGACACGCCAGACGCAATGCGAGGCTTTAGTCGGACAGGGGTAGGAACAGTTTGTCTTGACTTAGCCGCGTGATGCCCTCCGGACCTCAGCTACCTGTGTCTCAATTCGGAGATTCCTGCTGATCCAATCCCGAACGTCTCGACGTAGCGATCTTGCTGCTTGTAGGCTCCCACGGCGCTGCTTCCGACGACTTGACTTGTGTTTTCACTTGTAGATTACTTGGCACTGATTGACTGACTTATTCACTTTGATGTCTTGACTGATCTTGACGGACTGATTCCTTGTGATCGACTGACTGGAGTTGAATAACTCATCACAAATAAGCAGCAGCTAGAATAACGGATGGCCGGCCGCTTACCAGTTACGCGGCGAATTAGCGTAGTAGCGGCGCGGCGAAGAGAGTTTGGAGAGTGAGAGTTTGGAGAATGAACTCTGAAAAAGAGAGTTTGGAGAGTGAGAGGTTGGAGAATAGATAATGGAGAATGAGAGTTTGGAGGATCTAACTCCGGAGAGAGAGAACTCTCCCAAAGAGAGTGGGGAGAATGAGTACGGAGAGTGAGAGAGTGGAGACTTCGCGGGCAGAGCCAAAGTGCCGTGAGTGCAAAAGAAAATAACGGAACTGCACCGGACTTTGGACTCTGCCGTGAACTTTGGACCAGGAGGGCAAGTGCCACATCTCAGCAACGGAGCGGCACACAGGCGTGCCACATGCAGCCAAGGAATCAGCGAGACGGCAGCAGCAGCAGCAGAACAACAATTTAAGGCCGTGCGTAAAGTTCAAGTGGGTCAAATAGGGACCAGGGACTTTGGACCCGGAGTGGAGAGATTCAGCGGGCAGAGCGCAAGAGGGAAATAACGGTTTCCGGAGGCCCTATATAAAGCCGCCGGGCGCTGGCAACTGGATCAGTCGATCACAAGGAATCAGTCCGTCAAGATCAGTCAAGACATCAAAGTGAATAAGTCAGTCAATCAGTGCCAAGTAATCTACAAGTGAAAACACAAGTCAAGTCGTCGGAAGCAGCGCCGTGGGAGCCTACAAGCAGCAAGATCGCTACGTCGAGACGTTCGGGATTGGATCAGCAGGAATCTCCGAATTGAGACACAGGTAGCTGAGGTCCGGAGGGCATCACGCGGCTAAGTCAAGACAAACTGTTCCTACCCCTGTCCGACTAAAGCCTCGCATTGCGTCTGGCGTGTCCCTCAGAGTGAACAGGCCAATTGTCATTTCAAGGCGCTGTCCTAGAGAGAACAGGCTGTTGGTCATTTCAAGGCGCTGTCCTAGAGCGACTAGGCCCGTCGTGATTTCAAGGCGCTGTCCTAGAAAGAACAGACCGTTTGTCAGTTCAAGGCGCTGGCCTAGAAAGACCCACGGTTTTACGAGCCGTGACCGGCGTGTCCGTAACCCCAAGTACCAAAGCCACGCTACGTCCAACCTCACAACCAACGCACCCCGGAGCAGAGCATCGGACATCGAGCTGCACGGAAACGTCACGAACGAGCTAGCGGGTGAGGCCAGGGTGGAACGTTCGTTTACACCAGGCGTAAGGCAAGGTGAAGCACTAGGCAGCCTCCAGGTATCTACCTAGACTGTCAGCGCGATCCGAGCAAGAGCCTAGTAGGACCATCCGGGACAGAGCCAGGGACAGGCGGTTGTGTGTCTATAGGCGTTGCCCTGTAGAGCGCAGCTCCTGTTCACCCTAGTCTGAGAACGGTGACGCTTCCCTAAGCCCACACGGCTGATCTCCTTGCGAGTCCGAGGCGCTACGTGTGGTCGCCGAGTCAACGCATCGGAGCAGAACATCGCCGAGCGTCCACGGGGAGCTACAGGGAGCTACAAGACCGGAGCACGGAGTCAAAGAGGAAGGCGATTACCGAGGCGACGCAGTTCGTGCAGAGACGAACATCACCAGGAGACACCGTAGACTACCCGCTGTAATCATACCCGCAATAAACCCAATTCGAACCCGTGAATCCTGTGCTTTCTCACTGATCTACGGGGCGGTCACGTTTATATAAATTTGGTGGGACGAACACATAACTTCTCTGAGCTAGCCGCACGAATCTCGTAGCGAGCAGACCTACAAAATCAGTTCGTTACATCTGGCGCCCAAAACGTGATTGTCCCAGCAGTGAAAGCAACGTAAAGCAGAATGGGGAAGAAATGGATTTACCGCCTCACGACAGAGGATTTTGCCTACGTCTCAGAGAGGCTAAACATCGCTCTGGAAGGAAGAACAGACGACAAAAGGAAGGCATTGTCAGAATACTATTCTGAGACGGAGAACGACCCAAAACTTGCCGGGATCTGGGTCGAGCTAGAGGCAGCATACCCCGAGAAAACAGCCCCAAGCATCACATTGACTCCCGCCGAAGGGGAGGACCTATTGGCAAGCCTGAGCATCGACAACATGCAAAAGGAGGCACAGAAGAGAGTGCCGAGCCCGGAAAAGAAAGAGACAGAGTGCGTACAGAAAACAGCAACACCGGTACGGAGTCCGGCTCCGACACCCAGCCAGCCAGATTATGCAAAGGTTGCGAAACAAGTCCGCGAATGGTCATTCAGGTTCGACGGCGTTGAAAAACCATTCGAGTTTCTGGAGCAAGTGGAATGGTCCGCCAACACATACGGCCTGGACCTAGACATGATTCCCCGAGCGATGCCGGAGTTACTCACCGGAAAAGCTTTGAAATGGTTTATTTCCAACAATAAACAATGGAAAACCTGGGCAGAATTTATAGAAAGTTTCCACACTTATTTTCTGCCGAGAGACTTCTTTACAAAGTTGTCGGATCAAGTCAAGCGGCGGAAGCAAGGGTATTGCGAGGCTTTCAAGGATTACATGATTGACATGCAGACGTTGATGAGGCCACTCAATTATTCCCCGGAGGAGACTCTAAGCATCATCAAGGAAAACTGCACGCCGAACCTTAGAATCTCCCTAAAGGCCTATACAGTCTCGGACTTGGACACGTTGATGATCCTAGCCGATGAGTATGAGGATCTGGAGAGAGAACGAGAAACATTCGCACAGGAGAACAAATTCTCAAGAACAAAATCGGCAGCTCCGGCGCAAGCTATGTGCAGAAGGTGCGAAGACATCGGCGATCAGGAACCTCGAGGGAACAATCAGCGAACACCAACACAACAGGTCCATCAGCTGCAGCCAACCAACGCCCCGAATAACGGCCAATGGACACCACCACAGCAAGGCCAACGGTATCAGGCAACCGACGCAGCCTATGAAGGCCAATGGACACAACACTGGCAACAGAGACAACCAACCCAAACCGCATGGAGGCCACCAAACACAACCCAGAGGCCACGAGGGAGTACCCACATCGCAGAGCCCCAGGAGGCCTGTCGACAATGTGGCGGATCCGGACACTGGGAACGCGGTTGCCGAAACCAACGGTTGATATTCTGCTGGGTGTGCGGCAAAGTAGGAATCAGAAGCGTCGAGTGCTGCCAACGGACGGGAAATGGCCAGCGATCTCAGCCGCAGAGAGGCGGAAGGGGATCGCAAAATGCTACCTCTCCAAACTAACTGGCATGCTAATCGAGGAGGAGCAGCAGTTGTCCGCAGCGGTGACGATTGGTGGAGGCAAGATTACAAGGACAAGACGGCAAGTTAGGTTGGCAGACGGCAGATGCGGCGGAATCAACGCACAGCTCGATGTGGAAGTCGAATTCGGAAACAAGCGACTGACCATGAGCCTGCTGATACTACCAGGGGTAGTGGATTCATTGGTGTTGGGATGGAACTTTCTAACACGAGTCGGAACCGAGATAAAGTGTGCTGGACACGAAATAAAAATACCAGCCAGGAATCGACACAATGGATGGCTCGAGGAGAAACTATCAGTGGCAGTCATGCAAGAACCAAGCGAGGATAACGACACAACGAGATTCCTGGAGGTAGAGCTGGCGGACTTCAATACCATGACGGGAACATCAAACATGGCAGAGCACCAGATCACGATGAAGGACGACAAACCTATCAAGCAGCGATACTACCCAAAGAATCCAAAAGTTCAAGGGGAAATCAATGCGAAGGTAGACGAGCTCCTTCAAATGGGGTTCATAGAGCATTCAAAGAGCCCATACAGCTCCCCCATCGTGATGGTGAGAAAGAAGACAGGCAAATGGAGACTATGCGTAGACTTCAGGCAGATCAACGCGAAGTCTGTAAAGGACGCCTACCCCATGCCCCGCATAAACTACATCCTAGATCAGCTAAAAGAGGCGCGGTACATCAGCAGCTTGGACCTGAAGGATGGATACTGGCAAATCCCACTGGAGGAAAACAGCAGGCAATACACGGCTTTCACAGTGCCAGGCAAAGGGCTATTCCAGTGGAGGGTAATGCCATTTGGTCTACACTCGGCGTCCGCAACGTTCCAACGAGTTCTGGACCAAGTAATCGGACCCGAAATGTCACCGCATGCATTCGCCTACCAAGATGACATTATAGTGATTGGACGCACGCTGGAGGAACACACAGAAAACCTAAAAGAAGTGTTCCGACGCCTAAAGGATGCAAACCTCAGGATCAACCCGGAAAAGTGCCAATTTTTCAAGAAAGAGCTGCTGTATCTAGGACACCGAGTGACTAGCGAAGGAATTGGTACAGATCCGGAGAAAGTAGCGGCCATCGCCGAATTGGAACCACCCTCAACCGTCAAAGAACTTCGGCAATACCTGGGAGTAGCGTCGTGGTACCGCCGATTTGTGCCAGATTTTGCCAAAATAGTCAAACCATTGAATGACTTATTACGCAAAGGCAGTAAATGGGAATGGACACAAGACCACCAGATGGCATTTGAGGAAGTTAAGGCTAGACTTGTGGCAGATCCGGTATTAGCATGCCCGGATTTTAACAAAACGTTCACCCTGCAAACGGATGCCAGCGACTACGGAATCGGAGCGATATTAACCCAAGACACGGAAAGAGGGGAAAAGGTCATATCCTATTCAAGCCGGACGCTCAACGGCGCTGAGAAGAACTACTCAACGACGGAAAAAGAGTGCTTGGCAATTGTCTGGGCGATCCGAAAACTCAAGCCGTATCTGGAAGGTTACCACTTTAAAGTAGTAACCGACCATATGGCCCTGAAGTGGCTCAACAGCATAGAAAGCCCTTCAGGAAGGACCGCCAGATGGGCCCTGGAATTGCAGCAGTACGACTTTGAGATAGCGTACAGGAAGGGACAACTGAACGTGGTAGCGTACGCTCTGTCAAGGCAGCCATTGCCGGAAACGATTCGAGGCATGAAGGAGACATCGGCGGAGGAAGCTTCAGCAACGTGCAGCTGGTTCCAAGATATGTGCGATAAGA